>QTSX02001600.1:0-175114 GCA_014839935.2 Entomophthora muscae
TGGAACTTCCCACTATGCCACCCCCTTGTGGCCTTATGGCTTCCCCATATAGTATATTAATCACAATATTCTACAATAAACAATACCTTATTCTTATTATTCTGTCCTTTCTATTGGACTGTTGTCTTCCCCAATTCCAAATAATGCTTCCTCATTGGTTCAGTTGCAACACTGACGTCTACAAGCACAGCACAATCTTGTATCATTTTGTTGGGGTTTTGTTGACAGTTTCCCCATTTGGTGTCAATTATTACTTGGCAAAATCAAACACTGCAGATGGGTATGCATACCAGACGTAGCTCAAGGATATGATGGAGGAGTGGGCTACCCAACAAGCTGTGTACACAGTTGTACTGAGTGTGGAGATGAAGAAGTGGGAATAGGAAAACAAGGAATTTAGGGCTGTGAGGTATACCTGTTGGTCCTATTCCACCAACCACACTGACATGCATCTTGCAGATGTATGTCTTTAAAATTTTGGTTTGGCTCTCAGGCGCTTAAAGCCTGCCGCCTCCAATGAACTGTGCTCCTTAATTGAGAAGGGGTATGAGCTTTTCTCTTCTATATTTGTCCAGGACTTATCAGATCTCATCATCTTCTATGCAAGTGATAGTGATAAGTCCAGAAAAGACTCCCGCCTTCCCCCATGCTCATTCATTTGTTTGGTCAAGCCCACATACGTGACAGAAGAAGAATTTGAACAATTGAAGCAATCAGCTCTTTCTGCACTTCCCAGTCAACAACCCCTGCCTCCCCAACCCCCATCAAGATCAAGCCACCTGCCTTCCAACCCTGACTCTCAAACCACCACCCATTCCCTCCCCACTACCTCTGATGCCGTCCCTTTTACAGGCACAGATGATGGCAACGTACATTCCACCCATTCCCTCCCATATTTGTCCTTTGATGAGTAAAATAAAACCTTTCTTTGTGACAACTTATTAAAGTTGGTATTAAATCTTCCAATTCACAATTACTACTATATTCTTTTTACGTTATTGATTTCCCCATAATTAATACAATGTTGTACATTTGATGTGGTAACATATTATTATTTGCATGAATATTTTTCATTAACAATAATAAATTAAGAACCACAAATGTATAAATTACATTAGTTATTGCAATTAGATGTCAGCTCTTGATATTTTGATATTATGAGCATAAGACAATGCATTCTGTAAAATAAAATTCATTGTAAACAAGCCTTTTTCACTTTAATTTAAATAAATGGACTGTGTTTATATTAGGGTGCTATTAATACTTAGTACAAATATTGATACATAGTGTATTTTACAGCTTGTATATTTGCCTGTTGATAACAATTCTGTAAACTTTCTAGTTGGATTTTGTGGGTAATAATAATATAATGGATCAATAAATTACTGTTTATGACCATTGATTGGCTGATTTTCTTTGCTTTGCAATTGTGCATTTTCTGATATTTACACACTGGTGTCCAATTGATTGGTTTCAAATCCAATCACACAGGGAATAGAAAACATGGTTTTCTATGTGTAAATATAAAAAAATGTGCAATTACCACAGCAAAGAAAATCAGCCAATCAATGGTCATAAACAGTAATTTATTGATCCATTATATTATTATTACACACAAAATCCAACTAGAAAGTTTACAGAATTGTTATCAATAGGCAAATATACAAGCTGTAAAATACACTATGTATCAATATTTGTACTAAGTGTTAATGGCACCCTAATATAAACACAGTCCATTTATTTAAATTAAAGTGAAAAGGGCTTGTTTACAATGAATTTTATTATACATAATGCATTGAGTTATGCATTTAATATCAAAATATCAGGATTTAACACATACCTGCAATATTATAATATAGCATTTACATTTTTGGTGCTTAATTTATTATCAATAATGAAAAATATGCATGCGTTGATGGCAGTACTATAAAAACCAGTTTTTTTATGCAATTCAACCAACATGTCAAATATCTACAACTTGATAAATGAATTATAAGTACACATTCAAAAGGTTGTTGAAATAGAAAAAAATCAGGAAACTAGTAATAGAAAAGCTGAGCAACAGAGGCCAGCCACTAATCCAGTCAAAAGAAGATGCTCTGAATAAATTGGGAAGTATTATAGATGAAAAGAATAAAGAAGTGTTACTTAATCTACAGGGAACAATTATATCAAGTCTGAAGCTCAATGATGCAGCCTACAATTTGTGGGAGTTCTGGCAAGGGGCCAAAAAAACAATAAGAAAATCAAGCTTATTGAAGGAACTGAAATTTCAAAGGAAATCAATACAAATAAAGAAGAGACCAATCAAATGGAAACAGATGAAAATGAAGCACAATCAAGAAGAAGAGCTACAATAAACAATGAACATTTATCAAATGAAAATCAAGAAGAAGAACAATTAGCACAGAAAATAAGGAAGATAAGTCCCAGGAAATCAAATGAAGAGCAGCCAATGCTCATGAAGTTTGCTGAAGGGTTGCCAGTGGCTGAGGGGGCAGCAGGGGAAAAAATAAGTAAGTTGTTTATGTTTTACTTATATTTACTTTAGTTATAACAAGGAATGGGGACAAGGTTGCTGAAGTGGCAGCCTTTATGCCCAGTTGGTTTTACTGGGGTTACCAATCACTGGTAGCCCCTGTAATTCAAATAAATAAACATGAAATTAATAAAATAATTCAAAATAACATGAATCAATATGCAACAAAAGAAGCAATGAATAGGGAATTCAAAGTGCCAGAAGGAAGTTCAACTTGGGTCAGAGAAGCCTATGAATTAGGTGCAAGTATCAATTTCAATGAAATGATGGAAATTAAAATGAATGTCAACATGAATTTTGACAAACATATCTTTGAATGTCTTGAAGGATTTCAATTTTCAACTATGAACTCATATGAAATAAACCTGAAAAAAAAATTGATTTAAAGTTCCGCAATAAAAAATCAAGGCAGCAATCTTCAATAACTTAATCAAAGCAATATCAAATCAAATAGGCAAAGTATTCTTAGTCAATAAGATGAAACCTTTATTCATATCTTTTGCATAGTCATGGGTGGCTGATCCCTCCAAAACGCCTGACTTGCCTTTACTCAAATTTTCAAATACATCCTACTATAAATTCAGAACCTAAAGGTAAAAATGTGGGATTGCCAAATTATTTTTGCGTGAACTCACCAACTTAATTGAGTAATTTTATCCCAGAAAAACTTACTTTTTTATATAAAAGGATGATAAGTATTCCAGTAAGTTGATGAGTTCACACAAAAACAATTTAGCAATCCCACATTTTTACCTTTAGGTTCTGAATCTACAGTATATGAATAGATTAGTCATTATATACAAAAAATTCTGCTTATTTGCAAAAAGCTATACTTCATAGCAACTGCACCTTGTTGTTTACCTTGGGGTAATCATTGACTGCATCATGAAAGCCAACGTGAAAAAGCTGGAGGATATCCCCCTTCAAATGGACGTCTGCCAACTGGCACTGGACAAAATGAAGACACTGCAGGGCTACCAAACTGTAGAGCATGTCCTATATGACTGTTTTATGTTATCTTTGTTGTATGGAGACACAATACCTCCCAAGAACCAACTCCTAATCAACTTGCTTTTTCAACTGCCTTTTATAAGATGCTCAGCAACCACTGGGGTGCTAAGCACCACCCCTCTTGCAATTGCATCCAGAGTTGTCCACCATGTACAAAAGAGTATATGGTCCAAATTGGACACAATAGCAAAAAAATTAATTTTGGGGTATAATACCCCAGAATAATTGCATTCCCCTTTGTAACTAGCATCCCCTTAATAAATTATCTTCTCTTGCAATTTATCTTTTATTTTAATTTTAATTTTTAATTTTATTCTTATGTTTAATTTTATTTTAATATTTTAATTTTAATATTTAAACTATAATAGTAATATATGTAAATATATTATAATACAGTATTTATAGTAATCAAACACGTGAAATAATAAAATATGATTTAAAATGTGTTTATTTAGTTGCTTGTTGAGTACGGGTTCATATATTACATAGTTAAACAACAAGAACTGAATTTATCTACATCAAGTGGCCTGCTCCACTTATGTTCTAAACAGATGATTGTTTAGAACTCAAATTACCTTTCCCTTGTAATATGATTTGATAAATATATTCAATATGCTTAACCTGCATCATAAATACTAATTAGTAAGAGATACATGAAAATCATTGGTTTTTGTGTTGTGTGGCTATAGTGGCACTAAATCAATAAGGATCAGGTGACGCCTCACAAGGTCAAATCTGTGGCTTTTAAAAAAGTCAATGGTACTAAAAAGGTATTACAATTATTTAAATAAAATTAATCTATTTTTATCTTTTTATATTTATTTATTTGTTAGCTCTACAGTCAATACAATATTTGGTGCATTATAATAAAAAATATGTATCTCTATATCTAGTATAATTAATTTTAATTATCTTTTGTACTGATTCTTATATGTCTATAATACAGTCTAATGCCACATCATTATATAAATAATAATTTTTGTGTCCTAATAAAACAAAATAAATAAAAATGAAAACAGATCAAACCAGAGCGCCTATTTATTTGATTGGCTCAGAAGCAAGGGCTTTGGGAAGGAAGGATTCTGAGTGCTTGTAAAAAGCCGCCACCACATTGGGTGACATTGCAAATTGGCTGATCTCAAGGATATTGAAGAGATCTTTGGTGTCCTGTGGAAGCCCTGCTTTTAACTTATTCTTGATCCACCCAAAGACCTCCTCAATTGGATTCAGAAATGGAGAATAGAGCAGTAAGGAAGATGAGTCTCATTGGGCAGTCAGCCAGGCAGTGAGTGGCCAAATGGCTATTTTTATTGATTGGAGGGAGCTCTGATACAACCAAATCCACCTTGTAGAGCCTGACCTTATCCAACACAACAATGTTGGTTTTGCCACTGTAATTGATCCAGAGGTACTCCTTTACAGCTTGAAGAAAATTGAGAAAAGTCCTGCTACAGTAGTTTTAAAAGCTATGGCGACAAGCAAAAATTCTTCAGATTTAAACAAAATGATTTCAGATTTAAATGAAATCCAAGTTGCGCAAGATTCAGGATTCAATTAATTTAAATATTTTTGGTTAATAAATTAACTGTCAAACCAAAAAAAATTCACTAGCCCATCATACAAAATTATATCAAACATCAAGCGGCGTAGTTCAAACCACATACAAAATGAACTGACACAACAACTGAAATGGATGGATGCTATTCCGGAGTATATTATAATCTAATCAGGATTAATATGAGGCACCAACAGAAGGACTAAAGTGAAACAAAATTGGAGCAATCTAGAAGCAAGATTACACAAGCACAAAACAAAATGAACTCACACAAGATGTGTAGTATGAGCAGCCTAAAATAGAAAAATAACAGTTTAACAGACAATCAACAGCTATCCAATTTAGGACCAGAGGCATTTTATTCATTTTCATGGCTCCTGATTTACATGAAATGGTTTTGAGAACCTTCCAAATATGGACTTGATGTCAGGGCCCAGAGTGCCCTGGACAGTCAGCTGGCCTCTCTAGAGGTGACTAAACATGCAGCATGAAAACCCCCATAAAGCACTTCTCAGGGCAAAATACCCCCTTTCAACTAACAAATGGCCCAGGATTTAAGAGGCACACAATCCTTGAATCCCTGGCATCAAGCCTGTTAACAAATCTGGGCCATCTATCTATCAGGAAATGGCACATTGAGAACGTGACCGTTTGATTGCGCAATTGGGCAATCAATCCATTGCAGGAGCTAAAAATAACTGTAGCAACTTGCCATGCTGCGAAATTCAAAAGGTTCATGTTATAACAGCCAATGAGAGCTCACCCTCTTGGCCAAGAGCACAAAGTCCAGGTAAAATTGCATATCCACCTCCAAATGATGCCATCAGTTCTCTGGTGGCACAAAAGGCCATAGAATCATCAGTAAGTATAAGTAGTGAGGGGGAGAAGCCCTCCTCACTGTTGACATCTTAATAAAGTGAGTTTATGCCTAGAAATTATTATCTTATTGCATGAATTGTCTATTTTTGCTCAAATTTAATTATTTTCTTTGCATCTATTTGTGAATCCACCACAATATACAAACTAGCCTATCCACATCCACCTGGTTATACTCCTGCTGCCCTTGTTGAACCACCCTGCGCCCTTGATCTGGAGTATTTCCATCCACACCATTTGGATCTGCCGCCAACCATGAAGGAGATTCCAACTGCACCTCCTCTCCCAAATGCGCCGCCCACTTAGGACTTTAGCAAGCTAGGTTTTGTCTACATCACTGTATTGGGGCTGGCCGACCAAGTCGTGCCCCATACTGGGAGTTGGCGCCCCCTGGCCACTGCCCTTGACTACTTGGTATGGATTGCGCCTATTGTGTAAATGGCCTTTCAGGCCCAGCCTGCCTCCCCTGTGGGAGCCCAACCGGACTCTGATATGGGCCGTGACACTTGAGATTACAATAAAAATAATTCATTAAATTTTAAAATTTCTACTTTTAGTGATTTTATCCTAGGTTTTTTACAATGGTTTTTAATAACAACATCTTTAACGGCGCCAGCAGCCTTGCCAGCAGCAGCCAAGCCAGCTTCAATGGAGGCAAGGCTCAGAACGTAGAGGCACCCGTTTACACCCAAGCCTTTGAGGCAGGTAACAAGGAAGCTGACCTGTATCTTACCACTGACCCCTATGGCTTTGACTTGTTTGAGAGTCACTTAGCGTCTAGCTCTGCCCCCGCTCCCACACCCACCCCTGCACAAGCTGCCTGTCAACTAACCAATCAGGATGACAACCCTGATTTGGAACATCTTTCTGCCACCAGCCAACCTGCTCCCCCTCAGCCAATCAGACTTCAGCTCCCCCAGCCCAGCACCCCAAGCGACAAATCATCACCGCCCAAATTCTTCAGGAAATTGTGGCACTCAACCTGAAGGGTCTGTCCTGGGATCAAGTATCTGCCCAGTTGCAATTTACCTGAGCCACCATAATGCGTGAGTTCAATAACCTAATGAATAAAGGGAGTCTGATTGGGACGGCCAAGAAGCCAAAGAAGGCCACAGAGTCCCAGATAACTGAGGCCTACCCAATAATGCTTGACCTCCTCCAGTGGGACCCCAAGCTTCCCTTGACCCAGGTCCGGAAGCAACTTGCTCACCATGGCATTTGGGTGTCTGAGCGCATGGTGCAGCTCTGGATGTACGGGAAGGTGTCTTCTGTACAAGTTCTTACTAATTTTGCCGGCAACCAATGGGATGGCGCTGAGAATTCCCCATATGATCCCGCCATTGAATCCACCCTGGTCTGTTGCTTGACTAGTCTGTCAGATGATGTCATTTTCATCTCCTACTATAAGCTATCCATAGCTTTTGATGATTTTGGCACCCAAGGAAAAGCTGCCACCAAGAATGGAAGGAAGAAGATCAAGAAGGGGTCTTTCATTGGTGCATTTCTGGCTATTTCAGCCAAGGGTTTTGTCTACTATAGGACAAACCCTGATTTCATCAATGGGTACTCATACGGCCACATCCTCAGTGGATTGCTTGACTCCTGGGATGGCTCAAATTCCAAATACCGGGTTTTCTTGAGCCACCAGATGGAGGGAAGCTCCACTGCCCTCAAGGCCATCCAGGGACGCGGGCACCAGACCTCAGTCCACCCTGCTGGCCATGCCAACGTCCATCTGGGAGATGTGGTCTTCTTTAACATGGGATCCACACTACAGGAGCGCCGCCCTCAGGCTTTCAACAACCTCTATCTTGGGGTCCTTGATCACAATTTTCTCTTTGGTCACCAAATGGTGGCTGACTTGTTTGCGCAAATGGTTTTCCATGTGAACATGGGCAGCCAATCACGTAAGGATAAGCACCTTCCACCTCAGGCAACTGCCACTTACCAGCCCATCCAGCCAATGACCAATGAGGAGTACAACAAGCAATATATAGCAGCCATCACGCAAAATCCTCATGCCTCCACCCCCACCACCAACACCCCTAACCTGCAAGCCCAACCCACCCAATCCAAGACCCCCCAGGCCAGCACTGCCTCTACGTCTTCCTTCCTGCGTTATTCTGCCTCCTAGGCATCACTCCCCCCGCCTCAATAAACCCCCCTGTTGCCAAACATTTTATATTTATATTATCTTTATTTTGAATTTCAATTGTTCATGTTCTCTTTGTTAATAGTTGGTTTTATTCTTTATGTTCAGCTTATTTCTATAAAATCATATATTTACTATAGTGTGTATCTAGATCCTGAACATAGTTATTTTTAGTACCAAACCACAGCCCCTTGTGAAAATATTAACAACAATTTGGTGATCAGCTAAACTTTAATTAGAAAACTATAGTGTTACTGTTTTTAGATAAAGTTGTTACTGATCTGAATTCAAAACCTTAATGATAAACTTTAAGCCAATCAGGAGCTGAGTGATAAAGTGATTGTTGTGACATAAAGGGTCATTCAATAATTCTTTGATGCATGTGCGCTAAGTAATATGATTGGCAGGATGTTTTGCCATTGCTGCTGTGGCAAGTTGTTGATGGACTAGTGTCCAATCAGCCGCTGAGTTAACACTAGTCCATCAACAACTTGCCACAGCGGCAACGGCGTACAATGGCAAAACATCCAGCCAATCATATTACTTAGTGCACATGCATCAAAGAATTATTGAATGACCCTTTATGTCACAACAATCACTTTATCACTCAGCTCCTGATTGGCTTAAATTTTATCATTAAGGTTTTGAATTCAGATCAGTAACAACTTTATCTAAAAAAAGTTAACTTATAATTTTCTAATTCAAATTTAGCTGATCACCAAATTGTTGTTAATGTTTTCACAAGGGGCTGTGTCAAGCACCAAAAATAATATGGTAACCAGGGAAATAATGCCACACAAAGCAAACGACACATATTGAGATGTATATAAAACATATAAAAAAATGGGTAAAAAGATGGGATAATGTAGTAAATGGGAAAACAAAAAGGAATAAACAAAGAGGCAATTGTATCAAAATAATACAGAATTTATTGGGGCAAGAGCTATAAAAACATATGAAAAGGTTAGTAAAAAATCAATGAGCAAATTGGAAAAACTTCTAAGAGACCTTGACTTGGCAATTGCCAAAATCAAAGAAATTGACTGCAAGGTCAAGGAAAAGGTGAAGTCTGCCGTCCTTGAAGGGGACAAAATCAAAAAGGTGTCTGCCAAGTCACTCATGACCAAAATGCCAGACACACCTGAAAAGACAATAGAGCGCCTACTTAATATACAAAAACAGTGGTTGAGGGGCTCCAGTTCAAGTCCTTTGCACTCTCTGCGCTGTCTGTCTGGACAGATGACTCTGAGATGTACGCACATCTCAAACCCGCCAAGAGGGCCCACAAGGAGAACACTGAGACGCCCGCACAGCTTCTTGCGCCAAGGATGGCAAAGCCTTCCAAAGCCACCGGCAAAGAAGAAACCCAAGAAGGTACCTAAGAAAATAAATTTAATAAAAATTCATAAATACTTACCTTTTTTTAGAAGAAGTTGATGGCAAACTCCGCTGGGTCCTGGTTCCTTTTGTTCCCCCACGTTCTACTCAAAGTTTGCCACTCACATGGCAAAGCAGCTTTTCCTGTCCCCCCTGTCTTGCAGGAGCTTGAAGATAGGATATACAGTGCATTCCCAATGTCCAGGGAGGCATTGGCTGGGCTAACGTATGAAGAGGGGGCATCCGAGTGGGCAGTTACTGCCTACAAGGATGCTCAACTGGTCCGCCTGGACCCGGTTAACCTCAGTAGAGTTTACTGTGTAAACTCCATTGAGCTTGTTTGGGACGTCCTGGTGTCGCTCCCATTCAAGAATGTACCAGAGATGGGCCGGGCTCATGCGGCTGCTTGCTTCTGCTTCCCAGTGGAGCACACCCTGTCTTACCTGCTTGAGAACTTTGGGCGCACGGTGAGCAAATTGGCTGTTGCAGACGCAACAGTTGTAAATAAGACCAAAATCCTCCTGGCGGACTTTGGGCTGGCCTGGAGTGCCAACAAGACGGGGGTTCTGGCAGCTATGGAGCTGACCTTTGCCAAGACAGAGCATGACAAGAAGATAAGCGCGGTTTATAATAAACTGTGCGAGTTTACAGAAGCCTTTGCTGGGCAAAGGCTTCACCTTGTTGTTTACCTGGGGTTTTATTCTTCTTTGGGATGAGCACGTTGGTTGAGGACCTGGACAGGGTCCTTCTGGGAATTGACAAGGCCAGGCTCTCCCTGGATGGGAAGAAGGTCCCCCCGGGTACAACTCAGTGGATCACATCATTCAGGACGCCCTGGTCCTGGCTGGTATCTACGGGTTTGCAGCCCCGCCCAAAAAGCTGCTGCCTCACTCCCACCTGACCCTACTTCCCTTCACCAGCAGGAGGGATTATTTCAATACTGGTGTATCCACTGTCCACAGTGTGGTAGTGGAGGTTGTGCACCACCTCCATTATGGGGTGGTTACATACCGCTAAACTCACTACAGGTGTTCTTAATAAATTCTCTCTTCCAAATAATTCCATTGCAATTTATAATATTTTTATTATAATAAATTTTTCTAATTCTTATTTTAGCAAACAAGATCTGCAGAATATATCCCAGAGAAGGTCTTAATAAAAGCATAATAATATATTTTAATAAAGTCTACTTCTGATTTGGACACATTACATTAAATTTTTTTGATTATTATATTTATTTTAAAAAGTGATATTAATGTGTTTGCATAATCCAGTACTGAGCATTTGGGATACCCTTAGATGGCATAATAAAATAATATACAATAAAATAAATAAATTACTTACATCTATTGATGGATCTTCTGAATGTGATTGCGGGCGTAGAAACATCTAAATATAAAATGATAATTAATAAATGTTGAATAACAAATTAGAGAATATAAAAAAATTGGACACACTAAGCCTTTAATTGATTGGCTGTTTGGCTAGGCACACAGGGATGAACAAATCAGCGTGGCCATAGAATTTAGCCACGGTCTCAGCTGGGGGGGTATGAATCCCGGCCAGCAGCAAATCAAAAAGGACCTCAGTCCCAGTTGGGGTTCCTTGCTTGACAACTTGCTTGAGCCACCCAAAGACTTCCTTGATGGGATTTAGGAAGGGCAAATAGGCGGGGAGGAAGAGAAGGCGCATATTTGCTGTGGCCAATTGCTGGGGGCCCACTGCAATACTCGTGGCAATTGATGGAAATTCTTCAAGAATATCAGCCACCTTGTGGAGACCAACGTTGTCCAACACAATTACGTTGGTGAAGCCCGGACTTGTGCGCCTCAGGTGCTCCTGGACTAATTGGAGAAATGACAGGAAGGTCTGGCTATTGTGGGAGCCTAGTATCATTTGGTAGAGCTCAACCCCCTTTGGACCGAGGAGAGCCACCATTGAATAGGCTGTGGCGCAGACTGCAGCACGCCAAGCCACCCTGTCATTGGAGCCTCTGGGGACATACCCATACTCATTGTGCATCAACAAGGCAAATGCTGATTTGTCAATATAGTAAAATTTGACTTTCCCCTTGGCTTTGAGGGCAGTATACGCCTCTGTGTAGTTTTTCTGGGTCTTGATATTGGCTGGGCTGTTCTGATTGTATGGGGATACCCCGAGTTTTTTCCAGGAAAATCACATTCTCTTGACCAGATGGTAGTAAAAGGAAATTGAGGCCTCAATCCCAAAGCGGACTTGACCATGGCCTGTATATTTGCCAGTTCAAGATGGCAGTCCCAGGTGATCCACTGGCGGATTGCCCATTTGTGCTCCTTGGTGAGCATAGTGGAAACGCGCAAGGATTTTTCTGCGGCAAGGACTTGGCCAGTATCAATGAACTTGTTGAAGGTCTTGCTGGCGTACTTGGGATCCACCCCAACAAGGGCTGCAGCCGCCTTGTAGTCACCCTATTCCCACATTAGCTTAAGCAGGATGATGTGTTTGATGTCAGGGATGCGGTTCTGGGCGGGCTTTGTGGGTTCAGACAAGCCAGGATCCTGATTGATGACAGGCTTGCAAGGCATGGGCGCCTTGTTATAAAAGGCTGCAACTTTCTTTAGCACCAGCTGTCCCTCATTAGTTTGGTAGAAATGGGGCTCCTTGTCATCCTCCTGATTTCCATCACTGACGTAGGGCTCATAGCTAGTATCAAGTACAGGCTTCACCTTCTCCAGCATGGCTGACAAGACCAACTCTTGCCGGTAAACAACGTCAAACACATAAAAAGTAAGTTCTACCTCCTTGTTTCTAACCATTTTTGTTGTGGTAACCTTGGTTGGCTTCTGGGTCAGCTTTGGGACCCAAGGGTTTATGCTCTGCACCCTAGCAGCTTGTGCTCCTTGAACTGGCTATGTCAGTGCAGCGTCACTATGGAACTCTCCTCTCCCGCCTCCCACCTGAGTAGGCACTTGTGTTGTACTAAGTCTATTCTTTGACCTGCGGGGGCAACCACGACTGCAGCGCACAACAGGTGCAATGGTAGTCTGTTGTTGTGTTCCTTCCATTTTTAGAATTTAATAAAATTTAAATAAAACTTAATTAAGTTACTCTCTAATTTTAATTTTTGCTTTTATCTGTTTATGGATATTCAATTAATATTTTTTCCCACCCAGTATCCCAATTATAGATTTTTTATTTCTTAGTTAGTTGTTTTTGGTTTTACAACACCCATTTTAGAATAGTAAAAAAAATACACCCATTTTCCTATATTTTACTGCCAAATTCAAACACCCAACACAATATTTTTAAAATTTATGTTTCAGATCTTGTGTCTTATTTTAGATACCTTGGTATCATTCATGATTACAATTCATTGCACACACTGAGTGAGTGATTTTGTTTACATAGTGAGTTGCTATTGATTTTTGTTTTTGGATTGAGTTTTGACACACCTTGCTTGGGTGTATTTTGTCACCAATTTACATAGTAAACATATGTCCACCAAAAGTCAACTCACACCATTTTGTTTGTGAATCAATGTATTTTGGATTATATTTTGAATGGTTTTGCTTTGCATGTGAGCCTTTTGTTGCTGTGTTGACCCATTTTGTTTGTGAATCAATTTATTTTGGATTATATTTTGAATGATTTTGCTTTCCATGTGAGCCTTTTGTTGCTGTGTTGACCCATTTTGCCCATTAACGCCAATAAACCCTGTTAACAGAGATATATTTTAACCTGAGACTTGGATTTTGTTTAAATCTGAAACCATTTTGTTTAAATCTGAAGAATTTTTGCTTGTTGCCATAGCTTTTAAAACTACTGTATTGTGGGAACCCTTGAGCATTTGAAATTGATCCAACCTGCAAGGACCAAGAAGCACAATCATTGAATAGGTCTTGGAACAGACAGCTGCACAATGTGCTACACTATCCTTGGACCCCTTCTTGACCCACCCATGCCTAGACCTGAGCAAGGAGGAAAATAACAATTTGTTGATATAAAAGAACTTGAAATTATCAGTCTGCTTAAGAGCCATATACTTCTCTGCATAAATGTGTTAATCCTTGATGGTCTTGGTGCTGTTTCTATTATATGGCAAAACTCCCATTACTTTCCAGGAGAAGCCCAACTTGACCATGGTTTTGTAGACAAGGGTTTGGGAAAAAAAGCCCAAACTCTGTGTCAACCATTGATTGGACAGCAAGTGTATCCATATGGAATTCCTTGGTAACCCACTTCTTGATTGTATCAATATAAACAGGCTGAAGGAGTTTGGGCTATCTTTTTGCCTTGACAGATTTGCCAATTTGCCTGGTGTTGTCATATTTGGTGATGATGTTGCCAATATATTTGGCTGTGACACCAAATTGGGACGCAATATCCCAAACTGCCATTCCCCCATTCAAGCAGTTGAGGAGAGCTTCACTCTCACTATCTGTCAACCAATGCTGGCCCTTGACAGGCACCGCAGCATCCTGGCTAGCAGGCTTGACACAGGGGATGGGGACCTTCATGTAGAAGATGGGATCACGCTTGGTTGTTCTGGCACCATCAATGATGGCATAAATCACAGGCGCAGATGGCTCCTCAGTTTTGGCCAATGGCTCATAGGACGTGTCAAAAACACAGGGCAGGAAATGGCAAATTTTGGATCCAGAGTGTGGGGCCAGTGACTACTAGGTATACAGTGGAGGTGTAAGTAACCTCATTGTTACCAGTGACCCTGGTATAGGAGACTTTGGTGGCAGACCTTGAGAGCAGCTTCTGTCTGGGATTCAGGCTGCTGTTCCTGGCTTGAGATGCAGGAGGTGGTTGACTGGCGCTGACGCCTTGGGAGGCCTGTGTGTTGGCATTACTCCCCTCAAGTTGTGTTCTGGGTCTGTTCTTAGACCCTCTGGGACGCTCTTGTAGACAGGCTGCCCCACGGGCTGGTGCAGGAGCTGGTTGGGAATGAAATGTTGGTCCATAAAAATAAAATAAAAAATATATTTTAGATTAAATATGTATTTATTTAGGTTTTTGGTTTAGTAGTGAGTAGTTATTTTCTCTTGATTTTTCCTTTAATAGTAACAGAATTTCTATATATGTGATTTGAAGTGTATAATATTGTATACTTTCTGGGGTTGGATAATTTTAAAGTTTAATCACTTTTTATGTCTAAACATGGTTATTGAGATTGAATTTTTAGTTTGATTTTAGTCATGATGGAGCTTCATGATTTGGGTTGATTTGTCCTGGTTTCTTACTGTACATTCAATTTAGATTCCAGTTCCCGCAATTAATATCTGAGTTTACTAATGCCATTCAAAAGTGATTTGAAATTTGGTTCTTGCATTTGACAATCCTGCAATTCCAAAAAACATAGTAAATTTAATGAAAATGGTTGATGGATTTGAACGCTTCAAATCTGATTCCAGTTAATTCATTTTGTCCATTGGAAATATGCAGTCTGACTTGAACTTTGCAAAGTGTCTATGAGTTCCCGCATTTTTAAAAATTCAAATAAAAATACAAAGAATTAAATTTAATTAAAAAAGGCCATCCCGCAAAAGTGATTTGAAATTTGGACCAAGGATTTGACAATCCCGCATTTTTACATTTAGGTTCTGAATTTACAATATTGTAAATAAAATAGTAGGAAAGATATAAAAAACACAATGAAGTAAAGTAAAGCAAAATATAATTAGTAACTATACATAATTTTTTATTTATAATGAAAATAACATAATAAAGCAAAGAAAGCAAAATAGAAACAAAAAGTATAGATCTAAATGTTAAAAATATATAAAATATGTGATATTTGGTGAAGCCTCAATTTCAGGGAACTAACCCTGATCTGCTGACTTGCTAGTGTTTGGGAACTGGCAGTTTGTGGACTAAGTGGGCAGAGCCTACCAAAGGATTGGTGCTAACTTAATGAGGTAGGACATTGACTTACCCACCCATGACCACAGGCCAGTGGCAGGAACAATAGTATCTATTACTCCCATGAGAGTAATATATACAATACCAAATAGCTTATTGGTATGGTCCAGGGGAAGCTCAGCGGCAGATGCAGGCATTGGTTTGGGGGTGACAGGTGGTTCTATGTCTAATTGGTAGGAAGGAAGGAAGGAAGTTGTATTTATCTCTGAAAGGGTGGGGCTTGGTAGTGTACCAAGAGCCTTCCCAATTGTATCTGGTTAACTCTTTAGTTCTAGCCAAGGGATCCCAGGCTAATATATTATCTGCAGTGTAGTCCTTATACTCAGGCTTCAAGGGATATTCTTTAAAATGGACAGAACCAAAAGGAGAACCTGGCAGATGATACATAGCTGGCAGGTTGGCAGGAGGGTCAGATGATCTTTGAGTTAACTGGCAGATGACAAGAATAAAATATAGCAATAATTGGGGAAACCAATATCTCATAACCTTTATTTAAAAGTGATGATGGGGATTGATCTTGGCCTGGCAGGTACTTATACTACGCTGCCAGGCTTCATTTCCTGGTCAGGTTTCCTGAGCTTGGGTGGTTTGGCATTGGGGGTCTTAGATGGCAGTGTGACGCTCAGCACTGGCAGGTTGTCACTGGCTGATTTGGGATGAGAAGACTTTGAATCCTTCTGTTTGGCGGCTCAGGCGTTGGGTGCCTCTTCAGGTTCAGTGCCACTTCCTGGGCTTTGGGGGATTTTGGAATAACTCTCATTGGGGAACTCATGCATTTCATTGAGCAAACTGCCAGTGTCAAGTATTGGCACCTCTGGGAAATTCCCAGCATCTTGCACTGGCAGTTTGCTTGCAGAACCCTGCGTAGTGGTTAAGGGTTCAGGTCCTGGCAGGTTGGCAACAACTTTGTCAATTGGTAGTGGACTTTCAGGTTCCTAGCCTTTGGATATGGCAGTCTGCAAAGGGTTTTGTTCAGGGTTCAACTCTGGTTCTGTACTTTGGGATTCAGGTGCATCCAAATTGTCATTCCTGACACTCAAAGATGTTAGGTTCAGCATAACATCTTAGGGCTAAATCAATGGAAAAGGATATTTTAACCCAAAATGAAATAAATAAAAGGGATATTGGGAGTATAGGGGGTTAATAGAACATACTTGCAAAAAAAAACAGGCTATTATGTGTAATTGTTTATTGGGGGTTGAAAATTCAAAACTTAGTTATGTGTAAAGATTGGCACTGTCAACTAGCTGAAAACCCCCTAATTCTCACTGTCAAGTGAAAAATAAAGCTGAATTCTCACTATCAACTTTCCTGGAGTTGAACAGAAATTTAAAATCACTGTTTTTACATATAAACCTTGCTTAATTTAAAAAGGGGTTCAAAAGTTAACCCAAAAGCAAGGCAGTTTTATATATGCAAAAAAATAAACCAAGAAAACATAAGTTTAAAAAGTAAATGTGTGGAAATGTGTTTATTGGTGATATTATTATGCAGGGAGGAGCTGGGAGTGAGTTATTTACCATATTGTTTATTAAAACATTAAGAAGCTCTCTTCACTAGTCACCCTGAAAGGTGTCAATTTAGTGGGTGTTGACCAGCATCCATAGTGCAACACTTGTTAATTTAGGCTTAAATCTGAGCCTTTGATTTGTTAAATGGCAAACTGCCTATGTGGTGAGTGGATAGTGTCAAACAGGGGGAGTCAACTTTCTGTTTTCTATAAATTACATATGAAATCTATTAATAAATTGGGCTTAATTTATGTGGCATCAATTGATCTACCAACCTGGAATAGATATAATGTAAAACAAGGGGGGTAGTTGATTAAGGTATATACCACTAAATCCAGTAATGTGGTGCTTGAGAGTCTAATTTACAACTGTGGATACTAATAATAAATATATAATAGCAAATAATAAAATATATATAAGCGCAGATGTGTTTTTATTAATAAAATTAGGATTTGGCTTAAAAAGTGTCAACTTGGACACTTTTACTTTTAGAGAGTTAATCACCAGTGGTTTTAATTTTTGTTAGTAAATTTACATATAAATTACCTATTAAATTTGTCTTTTAACTAACGGAATTATTATATGGAATTCACTTTCAGTGTTCTTAATCTTGATTTTGGGGCTCACACTCCTGAATTACTAGTAAAAATTAGCTTAAATCATTTAAGCAAAAAAACACTAATGGATTTACATGTTTGGTAGTCAACAGATTGTCGACTAACAGGGAGTTAACTCACCACAGTTGCTAAAGGCCTTTGCATCTGAGTATAGATTGGCTCCTGACCACTGGTTTGCTAGTGTTTCTGGGCAACATCCTCAATTATTGTTCAGCTTCCCAGATCAAACGGGATTAAAAGCTTAAGGTTTGATCAGGTAACCCTTAAGGAAGCCTAAGTTTGGCTTCAAAGTTGAACACTTACCTATTTAATACACACATTTTGCCAGGGCTAATACAAATGTGCTTAAGCCACCACTTTGCAACTACCTTTACAGGTTCTAAGTCAGAACCCCTTGGAGTGTATCAGCTTATCTGTAACTAGCGTATGAAGCCTATCAAATAATTTGATTACTGAGTTTATGTTTTACTTTATTTGAAGCTAAAAAATATCTACCCTTTAGAGATAATCCCAAAAATTAAGCTGGCTATTATTTGGATGTAGTTACCGAACTTGGAATGTGTACAAGTTATCCTTTCAACGAAAGTATGGTGTAGATGAACTCAGATAGCGAGACAGGGAAGCAAAAATAAATCTATTGTATTCAAAGTAATAACGAAAGGAGGGTGGTTACTCGGACTTTTTCTTCTTCTTCTTCTTCTCTGGCTTGGCTGACTCAGCTTCGGCAGGGCGCTTGGAAGCCGCCTTGCTTTCCTCTGGCGCAGCTTTCTTTTCCTTCTTAGATTTCTTATCCTTCTTGGCGGACTGCTTGGGAGCTGAGGCTTCTGGCATAGCCACCAAGTCTTCTTCTTTATCCCATTCAACGATGGCCTCTTGCATGGTGTCAACGTTCTTGAGTGGTGCAGCTCCGTTTTCATAAAACTCTAGGCGATTTTCAACTTGGCGCTTGAGAGCCTCTCCAAACACAGATGTGGGTTTATCGGTGAAGCAATCAATGCGGGAAGCAAGGGTACATTTGTTGGCCAGGAAGCGAGAGATACGACCCTTGTTTTTGGTGGCAGCGCGACTGATGAAAGAAGAGTTGAAAATAAGGCCATATTTAGGAGTCTTGCCCTTGGTCTTAAGAGCACGGAACAGAGCCTTTTCAGCGCCAAGAATCTGAACAGTGGAGGCAGGGTACTTGGACAAGTTGGTCAAACTTCCAGCATGAGAGATTAAACGAGCACCAACTGTCTCGCCGATAAGGGCAGCAAGATTAGGTGCAACGCTATTCATCTTGCTGATAAGATACTCATGCAAGCTCTTACGGAAAGCAAGGGAATCTGCTACGCGCCTTGAGAAGCTGGTGATGTTCAGAATGTCAATCTCTGACAATTCAGTGCCCATAGAAGCACGAGCAGCATCAAGGATCTGCTGAGACTTGGCCTCATCGTCAGTGATTTCAGTGAGTCCTTGGAGATCAGAATCTCCCAGGCGTCCCTTGCTTTTGATGAAAGTCACCAAGCGAGAATATTCGATGTTGTCTTTGACGAGCTTAGACAGCTCGGGGAAATGCCAGGAGTACCATTCCCGAAGGCGCATAGTGAAGTTATTAACGTCTTTGTCCATCTGGTCTAGAAGTGCAATAGACTGGATAATCATATTGTCAGAGCGATGAACATTGAACTTGACTTTGGCACGAGAGTAGCTGTGGCCTAGACCAAGCTGCGCCTTTTCCATATCGGTATGGCTGAGTTGCTTAAGCAACTTGGCGCCATGGAAGCGAATACCACGGATCAACTCAGCCACCATCTCATTGGAAACACATTCCACATTTACGGTAGCTTTAACGGATCCGGCCAAATTTTTATCACTGATTCCAAGAGAGACTCCTTTGAGGCTCTTAGGAAGATTAAGTTTAAGAAACTCTTTAAGGGTGTCACTGCAGATGCCTAGCGATGTTTAGAAGGAGGCTATTCATAGAAACTACCTTCCGAGACATCATTCGCGTTTTCAAGAGCCTCAACTGCCGATTTAAAAGGCAAGAAAGATTTCAACTGAACACACTTTCCGAATTTCGACAAGTCAGAGACATCCTTTTGGACTGCCTCGAGAGTCATGGGGATATCATCTGATTGAGAGCGCTGGAAGAGCGAATATCCGCTTGCTGTTTCATAAAGAATGAAATCAACCTATTTTTATGGTTTAAATATCCATTGTGCATCAACTATATGTTACCATTTTGACAAGCGAATTTAAGGACCTAAGTTCGAAGGTTTAGTAAATTGATAGTCTGTATGAAAAATATATCATTCAAGCTCTCAAACTCTTTAAAATCCGAAAACAAAAGAAACTGCTTGATTTCAAAGGTATCATATTGAGATGCTTTTCTACATTAAAAAAAATATGATGTTTATTAGGTTGAGCCTCTTATCAAAGCAATACTGATTCATACAACCAAGATTGCTCTAAAAACCATTTTGGGCGTCATTGCTTAAAAGAATCTCTTATATCGAGTAAGATTATTTAAAGTTTCCTGTATATACCTAATTAAACACTTAAATGAAGCCTTTACAGAAACATTTAACCAACTTATTTCACAAGAAAACGCTAGGATCACAAACGAGCTGTAAAGTCATTAAGAAAAGAAATAAGCATAATGATGAAAAATACGTGTGTACAGGACAAATAAAAATAATATTCAATGCAAGGGCAATAATAAGTGAGCCCCTAATTCTGATGACTTTTTACCTGTTGTTATAATAATTACAGAGGTCTATGAGGAAGGCTCCAACTTGGAGTCAACTGATCAATTAAACACTTCAATTTCAGTTGCTAAAATTTTCTTGAAAGTTTGCCATTAAAACCCCAGCTTTAAATTTAAACACGATTACTTCCGTATTTAGGCCTTTTGGCACCAAGAGCTCAGATTCAGGCTCCTCGTTCTTCATAGCATCAAATATAAACTCTAAATTAAAATCGATTCTTTTAGACTGATACAATTTAAATTGGAGCTCGAGTCCAAATGCATGAATCCAGTAAAAGATAGTCTTGCAAATTGCACATGATTTCAGTTTAGTTCTAAAAAATAATACTTGACTTAAAATCAATATCCCCAAAAAATACTACGTAATAACCTTATTTTACAAGGATGATTGCAATAATAAATTATATCGAACATATCACATGTAGCTGAAATCATAATGTAGATAACTATTTAAATATATCATCAAATATGACAGCGCATTTGGTACAATCTTTGAACAATACCATCTATAATACATCACCTGTCATATTGGATACATCCCGGATTGCGTCCACATTTCCTATAGTATTACAAAACACATTTCCTAGCATATATTTATGTATGTGCAATCCAATTAAGCATATTTTCCCCCTCACTTCAGCTTCATCAAAGCTATCTTTCATCACCCCAAAAGACATATTCTGAAATCAAGGTAAAGATAATTAGATCAAAACAATTAGTTGGATTTCATCAAAGTTAAGTTCAGATCTTTTGCAAAAGTCTATAGTAAGATCATGCCTTTATATTTAAGGTTACAATATATTTTTTTGGACCAACCTTTGATGCCTTAATATAGGATTGATTAATAGAAACTATTTTAAAATCATTAAAAAATAAGCAAACTTTATATCTTATATGTTAAAAAGAGTAGAGACTGTTAGACCAAGTGGATATTAGTTCAAAACAAATAGCTATGGTGACAATCATACCATATGTCAGTACAGTCATTTTCACAGTTGTGGGATGGTCCAAATCAACCCAGCCTAGAACAAAGTCCAAGTGCTGGTGTTGCAACTGAGACAAATACCTCGGTTGCCAACATATCTCACAATACACAGGGAATGCTCACTGAGGCATCCTTTGATGGATCTAACATAATGGCCTCACTCAACCCCGTCAGAATGGTGTGATACCATACTTTTTTATCATTATCAAGGCCAATCATAATAGTGATCTAAACAACAACTCTTATACAGAACAATGACAATCCCTATCTGGATCACTGCCACATACATCACCCCCATGATGGCATACTGTAAATTCAGAACCTAAACGTAAAAATGCAGGATTATCAAATCCTTGGTCCAAATTTTAAATCACTTTTGCAGGATGGCCCTTTTTTAATTAAATTGATTTTTTGTATTTTTATTTGAATTTTTAAAAATGTGGGAACTCATAGACACTTTGCAACGTTCAAGTCAGACTGCATATTTCCAATGGACAAAATGAATTAACTGGAATCAGATTTGAAGTGTTCAAATCCATCAACCATTTTCATTAAGTTTATTATGTTTCTTGGAATTGCAGGATTGTCAAATCCAAGAACCAAATTTCAAATCACTTTTGAATGTCACTAGTAAACTCAAATATTAATTGCAGGAACTGGAATCTAAATTTAATGTACAGTAAGCATACTAGGAAACACCAACCCAAATAAAGAAGCTCCACCACAACTAAAATAAAACTAAAAATTCAATCTCAATAACCATGTTTATACATAAAAAGTGATTAAACTTTAAAATTATCCAACCCCAGAAAGTATACAATATTATACACTTCAAATCACATATATAGAAATTCTGTTACTATTAAAGGAAAAATCAAGAGAAAATAACTACTCACTACTAAACCAAAAACCTAAATAAATACATATTTAATCTAAAATATATTTTTATTTTATTTCTATGGATCAACAATTGCATTCTCAACCAGCTCCTGCACCAGCCCGTGGGGCAGCCTGTCCACAAGAGTGTCCCAGAGGATCCAAGAAAAGACCCAGAACACAACTTGAGGGGAGTAATGCCAACACACAGGCCTCCCAAGGCGTCAGCGCCAGTCAACCACCTCCTGCATCTCAAGCCAGGAACAGCAGCCTGAATCCCAGACAGAAGCTGCTCTCAAGGTCTGCCACCAAAGTCTCCTATACCAGGGTCACTGGTAACAATGATGTTACTTACACCTCCACCGTGTACCCAGTAGTCACCCGGCTCCGCACTCTGGATCCAAGAGTTGTCATTTCCTGCCCCTGTGTTTTTGACACAACCTATGAGCCATTGGCCAAAGCTGATGCCGTAAATGCCTCCATTCACATGTTTCAATTTTGCCTTTGATGGGTTATTTTGAGAACAAATCTCTCCTTTTGCTTTTGCCCTTTAAAATGAGTCCGGCTCCAAATTTGGAAATTCAATTGTTCAGTTTCCTGATTCTGCTCAACTCACTTGCCCCACTCATGTTTGTGGTGAGTGATCCTACTGTCCATGTACTGTTTTATGGTAAAGCTACACAGTATATATTCTATTTCTTATTCACTAATAAAAATTAAGATCTATTCACATTTTTGTCATTGTGTCTTTGCATACTTTGGCGCCTCTCTAGCCACATCTAGCAGATATTATTCAATCAGGGCCACAAGGTAATTGAATAGCCTTCCCTGCCATTCTAACCAAGACTTAGTATGAATCCAATCCTAAGGTTAGGACTCCCCGTTGTGTGTCTGTGCTGTGCCTCAGAACACAACAACTGAGGAGAAATCTGTGCCTGTGATGTATGCCACCATTGATAGCACCACTGCAAGCAAGCGTGATCCCACCTTCTACACAAAGGTCTCTGTCCCCTGTATCAAGCCTGGTAGCCAGGATGCCGTGGTACCTGCCAAGGGCCAGCGTTGGTTGACGGATAGTGAGAGTGAAGCTTCCTCAGCTGCTTGAACAGGGGAATGGTAGTTTGGGATATTGGGTCCCAATTTGGTGTCACGGCCAGATATATTAGGACATCAACACCAAATATGGTAACACCAGGCTAATTGAAGAATCTTTCAAGGCTATGCGGCAGCCAAAACTTCTCCAGTCTATGCAAATTGACACAATCAAGCAGTGGGTTACCAAGGATTGCCACCTGGACACACTTGCTGCCCAATCAATGCTGGCCTCAGAGTTTGGGCTTTCTGTTTCTAAAACCCTTGTGTTAAAACCATGGTTGATTTGGGCTTCACCTGGAAAGTACTGGGAGTTTTGCCGCACAATAGGAACAGCAACAAAACAATTGAGTATTGGCACATTTATGCCAAGACCTATGTGGCTCTCAAGAAGACCATAAATGTCCAATTCTTTTGCATTAACAAATTTTTGTTTTCCTCCTCACTCAGGTCTAGACACGGGTAGGTCAGAAGGGGTCCAAGGATAGTATAGCACATCATGCAGCTGTCTGTTCCCAGACATATCCAATGGTAGCGCTTCTTGGTCCTCGCGGGTTGGACCAATACCAAATGATCAAGGGTTCCCACAATAGCAGGACATTTCTTGATTTTCTCCAAACTGTCAAGGAGTATCTCCGGATCAATTATTGCAGTACAAATAACATTGTTGTTCTTGACAATGTTGGGCTCCACAAAGTGGATCTGGTTACTTCCAAGTTCCCACCCATTGACAAGAATAGCTGTCACAGCCCATACCAGAGTCTGACTGGACTCCCACAGGGGAGGCAGGCTGGGCCTGGAAGGCCATTTACACAATAGGCGCAATTCTGACCAGATAGTTGACTGCAGTAGCTAAGGGACGCCAACTCCCATTATGGAGCACAACCTGGTTGGCCAGCCCCAATACAGTGATATAGATGAACCCCAACTTACTGAAGTCCTGAACAGGAGGCGTGTTGGGTAAGGGGGTGTGGTAGGAATCTCCTTTATAGAAGTCAGGATAGTCTCTTTAGCATGACCAGGAGGGAGATCCAGATAATGGGGGTGAAAATACTCCAAGTCAAGAGCACAGGGTGGATTGACTGAGGTAGCAGGAGTATAGCCAGGAGGGTACAGATAGGCAAGCTTATATTGAGTAGAGGATTCACAAATAGATGCAAACAGAATAATTAAATTTGAGCAAAAATATATAATTCCTGAAAGAAGTAATGATTTATGGGCATAAACTTGTTTTATTTAAGATGTCAACAGTGAGGAGGGCTTTCCCCCTCACTACTTATACTTAATGGTAAAGATGCAACCTTTTGTGCCACCAGGGATCTGGCAGCAACATTTTCAGTCAAACTGGCAATTTTACCTGGGAATTGCACACTAGAGCTTAGGGAGGGAATATTATTGGTACGCATAACAGGAACCTTACTTGAGTTGCAGCATGCTGAGGTGCCATAGCTATTTATAGAACCCGCGAGAAATTGAGCCCCCAATTGTGCAATCAAACAATTGCACTCCCAATGTATCATTTACCAATAATTAAGAGGCCCAAAATTTTTAATAGAATTGAAGTCAGGGATTCAAGGCTTGTGTGCCTCTCAAATCCTGGCCCATTTT
Organism: Entomophthora muscae; assembly: GCA_014839935.2. NCBI lineage: Eukaryota > Fungi > Entomophthoromycota > Entomophthoromycetes > Entomophthorales > Entomophthoraceae > Entomophthora > Entomophthora muscae. The sequence goes on from QTSX02001600.1 coordinate 24,853, forward strand.
TTAATCAAAGGGGAGTTTTATTTCTCTGGGAGACAATTGGTAAGGGTTCCCAAGCTGTGGGGTGTTTGGTCTCTAGGAAGGCAAGCTGATTGTCCAGGGCATTTCTTGCCCTGACAATAGCCATTCTGCCAACCACTGCCTTGCTGATTTTTCAATGAGACTCCTCTTCCTCCTGCCATATTCTCCATTTCTGAATCCGATCAAGGAGGCGTTTGGTTGGATCAAGAATAAGGTGAAGAAAGGCCTCCCACAGGACAACAAAGATCTCTTCAACATCCTTGAGGTCAGTAAATTTGAGATGCCACCTGATGTGGTGGTGGCTTTTTCAAGCACTCTGAATCCTTCTTCCCTAAATCCCTTGCATCCAAGCCAATCAGATAAATGGGTGCTCTGGATATCAATTGTTTTCAGTTCTATTTATTTTGTTTCTATTAGGATGCAAAAATTATTATTTATACATAATGATGTGGCATTGGATTGTATTATAGACATATAAGAATTAGTACAAAAGATAATTAAAATTAATTATTCTAGATATAGAGATATGTATTTTTATTATAATCCACCAAATAGTGTATTGACTGTAGAGTTAACAAATAAAAAAATTAAAAAAGATTGAAATATATTAATTTTATTTAAATAATTGTGAACCCTTTTTAGTATCATTGGCTTTTATTTTAAAAGCCATAGAGTTGACCTTGTGAGTTGTTGTCACAAGTGACAAACTCTTATTGACTATGTTTATTGAAAAGCCTCAACTACAGGATTTGAACCCTGGCTCCCCGTGGGCTGCCAGCCCGCAGGGCCAGCCGCCCGGCTGCCCGCAGTTTTTTGGACTCAAACCAGAGCAGGATTTGACTTCAGAAAATCCTTTGAAGCTTGATGAAAAAAATTCACCTACATCAATACTTCCCACATTAAAGGTTCCTGTTAACTCAACCAATCAGAGGGCGGGTCCAGCCACAGATCCTGAAATAACTCAGGCCCACGCGGAAGGGGAAACAGACAACCTTCCCATAGAACGCGGGCCACCCAGAGATGACCAATCCCACAATCTGACTGGGGAATTTGAGCATTCTCAGTTCAAGCCAGCCAATAGAATAACCCCCACAATTGATGCCACCAAAGACTGGGGAGACCTGGTAAACAGGAAAACCCAGGCCAAGGGAATTTGTGAAAGTTTTACCATGACAGATGGGCATACTTATACCCTGGACCGCCAGGAAGATGCCCATTGCCATTCTTGCAATAAAGTGACATGAACCTTTGGTTCAACCAGATCATACCTTACTTGTTATTAGTTCTACTTCATTTACAGCCTATGTCTTGCGGTTCTGCACCCCACACCCACCTACCCCAAGAAACTGCGGAACAGTTGCCTGACCTTTACCGTCCACCAGGAGCTCCCTTTGGCCCAGTACATTTCACCAAGTACCCACCCAACCTGGCGTATTTAGAGTTTACTCTGGAGGAAATCCTAATCCACAACCCCAAAGCTAGAACTAGAGAGACAGAAGTCCTTTACAGAGAAGGCACCAAAATTATCCGCCCCCTCTGCTATTCTGAGACAAGTATAATTTCCTGCCTGTATATTTGGTTCCAATGACACCGCCCCTCACCCCGCGGCCTGAACGCCCGCAAGAATCTGTTGCCACTAATGAATCCACTTCCACCCAGATATTTGGGGTGATGTATATCACCCTCACTGGATTGATTGATTCCATGGTGCCTACAAGCAGACCTTGGGCAATACTAGGAAAATTGTTATCTTATATTGTAAAGTTAGCCCCAATCCTGTGGTGGGCTCTCCCTGCTGGGCCCGCAGGCTGTCTGCCAGCAAGTTCTCAGGAGCCCCCCACTGGTTGGATCCCTGACATTATGGTGATATACCTCAAACACGGTAACCTGGGCCCCAAGATGTTGTTAACTCTTGGGGCATCTTGTATGATATTTTTATTGATTTCAGCTTACTATGCGTACAAGTTAGCTACCAACCTGATCACCGCAGCAACCCGACATCAAACCAGCACTGAACAGAAAGACGCCCTGCTTGGCAATGAGAAGACCAAGACCCCAAACTTGCAGGTGCAGAACGTCATAGTAAACCAGACCATGACCAGAGTAGACATGCCCCAGATGGGGAAGCTCACCCTAGAAGAAGCCAGAAAAGCAATGCCAGTCCTCTGCCTCCATTTTCAAGCCAACACAAACTCCTACTCCAACGACACTGAGAAAGTCCTTGGGGTAGTCTCCATGCTCTCCAGCAATACCCTGGACTGGTTTGGGAAAGCAACCACCAAGGATGTTGAGTTCTACCTAGACTACTCCCAATTTGAGAGCAAATTGATGGCCACTGGCAACAACTGAGACACCCATCACCACGCCTAATCAGCTTACTGGACATCTGACAAGGACTGCGCTCTCTGTAAGCTTACACTGACAAGCTCCTGAATTTGAAAGCCAGAACCCAACTTGAGGACAAGCTATCGGCCATCTTGTACCGCCAAGGAGCCTGCCCTGCCCTGAAGGAGCTCCTCAAGCACCACCACCCCTATGCTTGGCCTGGATGAATTACTCCTCTTGTGCAGAGGGTTGAGCCTCAACCAAGAAAGCACCCCCTCTTCCACCCAGCGCTCAAACCGAGCCCCAACGCCCGACAGACCAGGGATGTCCCCTGATGAACTACAGCGCCACTACCGTGAAGGCTTGTGTTTCTATTGCCACAAACCCGGGCACCTCACCAAGGCTTGCCCCAAGAAGAGTAACCCCTCAGTTTCCTTGGCACAAATAAACACCTCTACTCAATCATACAAATGGGTCATTATTTTAGGGATTAGGCCATTTTCTAATACACATGCTGCCCAAGTCGCAGCATAACACAGTTCAATTTTGAAAAAGTAACTAATTAACATTTTATATTTAAAACATTAATAACTCAATGAAAAATTAATATTTTTTCACACTGTAAACTATCAAAATGAAGCTAAGAATCCTATCTTTCTATTGGTGTAAAAATTTTAATGTATATACTATACTCAATATTAAAGAAAAAGTAATTTAAAAGAGTATAATCCAGATTTTATTATATGATTATATTTAATGATATAAAGTAGATCACTTCAAAGCTAATAAATACTATTTTTTAATATACAATAGATTTTTTTTATTTAACGAAATTAAAGATAAGATTGAGAGCTTTATTTTAGCATTTTATTTTATTTAAAAAGCTCAATTCTTTAGGATTTTATGGTAGTTTGAAGTTAGGGTGTTTTTATCACTGTTTAGATTGATTTTAAGGTTCAAGTGAGCTTCGAACCTCAAATTAAGCATTCTTTAAATGGAATTCTTTAATATTTTATCATTTTAAAATATGCGGAAGAGTTACAATTAACTGAATACATCATTTAATTGATTTGCATTGATTAAAAAGAGGATATGATGTAATAAGAATGCTTAGCTGCTTCACATGTATCACTTGTGCATGAAAACTGGGTATTTAATTAATTCTGCAAACATAAATTCAAGTTCAAACTAAAATAAAAGCTATCACACCATTTCTTTCAGAATGGTGTCATTTAGCTTGGTATATAAGAGCTAAAGCACCACAAAGCTTCTAATCCAAAAGACCCCATTCAAAGGCCACATTCTGATCATAACTACTCCAACATTAAGGCACATTTCAGAGATCTGACCTAATTACAGATTCAAAATACCACCATGTCCTCAGTTAAATTTACTTCTGCCATGCTACCCTTTTTTTCCTTGGGAGCTTCAACAAAAAGAGAGAGAATTGCAATGTTAAAAAAGGCATTCCTCTTTATTGCTGGTGATGATCTTGATAATTTCATCAAGCACTTCCTTACTCAAACTGAATTTGGGAAAGCTCAGTTCCTGCCAACTATTCAAAATCAAAAAGGCAATGAATTCATTGGAAACTTAAAGGATCTCATGAAATCTTCTCCCCAAAAACATCTCCCAGCCTTGCGATCTCTGGTTACTTCCAGTTACTCTTTAAAAGAGCTTAATGATATGGGGTTTAATATAACCAAAAGTGAGTTTGAATACTCAAGAAAAATAAATAAAAATAAAAATGTAAGTTTAAACAAAAAAAGCCAAAAAAATAATAACTATTCATTAAAAAAAGAAATAACTAAAAAAATAATTAAAAAATTGCTGGAAAATTCTTTTGAAGCAAGCCAGTTTACAAAAAAAGTGCCTGAAAGAATTTATAAAGATATAGAAAAAGAGATGAGTAATTACTCAACTGAAATTAAATACTCTCTACTTAAAACAAAAAAAGAAATATATGAAAATATGAAAATAAAAAATGAAATTTCAGTTTCAATTTCTACTTACTATAAATTAATCCCTAAAAATATAATAAAAAGTAAAAAACAAACCAATATGTGCAATATTTGTAATTTAAAAAATTCACTAGAAAAAAGAAGGAAGAATGTGAAAGTAAAAACTTACCATTACCAGAATCTATAGACAATGACTTAAAGACTATTAATCAGCACCAAGACTTTTATGTTCATCAAAATTGTGAATATAAAAAAGATATTAATGAATTAGATGATGAGTCTTGTGTTGTAGTTATAGATTATAAAGAAAACTTAAAGGTTGAAGGTGGTCCAATTGAGACCAATAATTGTTTTTATTCAAAAAAACCAATCTCATTATTATGGTTTGCATTAGTTTTTAAGGAAAACAATAAAATTAAATATGAATATCATGATTTTTTGTCTCAAATATTATCACACAATTCTTTATTTTCAGGTGAGTGTTTTATAAAAATTCTTAAATTAGATAGATTTAAAAAAATAAAAAATATAAAGGTATGGACTGATAATGGAAATCATTTTAGATCATATGAATTTTTATATTACTTATTTAAAGAGGCACCTAAATATATTAAAGGTTCTATAAAATATAATTGTTTTGTAGAATGTCATGGAAAAAGCATTGTTGATGGTCACTTTGGTGTAATATCAAAAACATTAAAAGAGAAAGAAAACCAGCTTTATATTAAGAATATAAATGATATTAAAAATATTTTTGAGCAAGAAGGAAAAAGAAAAGAATTATATAAATCAGCGCTATCAGGCTCAAATATTTCTCAAAAGTCATTCTTTTATATTTATGAGAGAAAAGTTAGACCTATAAGGAAAGAGCTCAAAGTTAAAAATCTGTGCATTAATCTTTCATATTTGATGAAAGATGGGAAGTTGTATACTTCACCTTTAACATTTGAAAGTCTCTCAGAATATTCTGAGATAACTTATCATTTGAAATCACGTGATGATACCAGAGAAACAAAAATATCAGAAGATGCTAGTGGTGCACTAGGGCAAGTTCATGAAGTAGGGCAGCTTACTAGAGGGTGTATTTTAAATAGAGTTATCAGTCTTTCAAAAACAACAACCTTTTTTTCTGAAACAAACTAAGAATATTTATGATGAGCCAAAGATAGGGTAATAGCATTTATAGCTTTGGGGCTGCTATTACTCTCCCATGCAACTCATCATAAATATTTTTGGTTTGTAGTTTGTAGTAGCACTTAAGATATTTTCAGTAATACTATAAGTTCAATTTTCAATTCTAAAATTGATGCCCTATTTTTTAAAAAAAATCATTTAAGCCCAAGATCAATTAAAGTTTTGGAATTTGTTGATTGTATTTTAAGCTTCCTGAATAATTTGATTATGAATAATGCAATTAAGTTATAAAAGAATAAATCTGGCGCCTAGGCATAACAAGAAAAATAATGACCCAAATTTATCCAAGTCAAAGCAAAAACATCCACAACATCCCAGACTGTTGGGGCTTTCATTGTTACCGGAGAAGAGGAGAGTTTTATCAATGCCACCCTTGCCAAGGACCTTGGACTGGAGGCCACCAACAAAAGCGTCAAAGTAATCATGGGAAACAGCTCCCCCAACTTGGGTTTCAGGTGCGCAACCAAATTTCCCCTGAAAATTGGGCGGAACTTGTACCCAGTGTTCCCCATCATCCTGAAAGGGCTTCCCCACCCCCTGATTCTAGGAGACTCCTGGTCCCAAAGACACGGCGCTATTCTGAACTTCTGTAATCAAACAGTTGCCTTGAAGGGAGACAATTTGTTTGATGTGGTGTTGTTCCAGTTGGGCCCAACCAGTAAGGAACCCAACACACTCCTGACCCTGAGAATGGAACCCAGTGTGGGAAGCCTACCTGCCCCCTTGGAGAAGTGGAGCCACGTCTTCAGTGAGGAAGCAGCAACCCAGCTCCCCAGTCACTCAATCTACAACCACACCATTGACCTGTTACCTGGGACCCAACCACACCACAACCCCATATACAGCTGCAATCACCACAAACAAGCAGCACTGAAGACATACCTGGAGGACATGCCAAAAAAGGTTTCATCTGGGTGTCAAAAAGCCCTTGCTTGTCACTCATGCTGTTTTAGGGAAGAAAGATGGTGGGATGAATCCCTGTGTAAACTACCAGAAACTGAACAACATTAAGGTGAAGAACCATTACCCCATCCCTAATGCTGATGATCTCTGTGATGTACTGACAGGAGCCCAGGTGTACTAAAAAAATTGACCTGAGAGACGCCTTCAACCAGAGCAGAATCAAAGAAGGGGACAAATACAAGACAGCCTTCAAAGCTAGATATGGTTTGTACAAGTACTTGGTCATGTTGTTTGGCTTGTGTAACACCCCCAGCACTTTCCAAAGGATGATCAACTCTGTCCTTGGCAAGTACCTCAACCAGTTCTGCGTAGCATATTTGGATGACATCCTCATATACAGCAAGTCACATGAGGAACACCTCCAACACCTTGATCAAATACTGGAGAAACTCTCGCAGGCCAACCTACATGCCAAGAGGAAGAAATGTGAATTCTTTTAATCTGAAGTCAAATTTCTGGGATATGTGGTGAAGACTGGCAGGTTTGCCATGGTGCAGGACAAAGTGGAAGCTGTAACAGCCTGGCCAGTACCCAAATGCATAAAAGACATGAGAAGCTTTTTGGGCCTGGCAAATTATTGCAGGGATTTCATCCAAAAAATTTCTCAGATTACATTGCCCCTGACCTGTCTCTGCTCTGACAAGGTCCAATTTTCTGGACTGACAAGTGCACCTCCGCGTTTGTGACCCTGAAGAAAGCCTTCATGTCTGCCCCGGTCCTTACCATGCCTGACCCTGCTGAACCTTTTGTGCTGGAGACAGATGCGTCTGACTTTGTAGTGGGTGAGGTCATTCTTCAGGAAGGAGGGGATGGTATGCTACATCCTGTAGCATATTACACCAAGAAGATTCTACCAGCTGAAGGGAACTACCCAATATATGACAAGGAGATGTTAGCTATGATAAAGACATTGAAGCACTGGCGCAGGTATTTGTGTGGTGCTGAACATCCGGTAAAAGTTCTGACAGACCACAAGAACTAGTCTACTTCTTCAAACCACGCCAGCCAAACCAACGACAAGCGAGATGGGCCTTGGAACTAGCTGACTACACCTTGACCATAGACTACAAGCCAGTAAAGGTTAACATGGTACCAGACACCTTAAACAGGAGGGCCAACCTGACCCCCTCCTCTACAGAAATTAAGCACTGCAACACCCACACATTGCTAGACCCTGCCAGCCTAGGGATACATCTGAAGTACTTAAAGATTGCCACCATCAAACCCAATGTGATAAAAGCCCAGAAATGACACCTACTCAACCAAGCTAGTTGAAGCCTTGACAAAGGACCTGGATTGCCATCACTCAAAGAAAGGGTACTCCCTGAAAGGTGTTACCCTGCTGCTCCACAACAGGATCTATGTACCCAAAGGCCCAACCCAAATAAATGTATTGATTGATCACCACAATTCAGAGATGGCCGGCCACCCAGGTAGACACAAATCCCTCTCAAGTATCAAGAAGAACTATGCATGGCTGGTCATGGACAAAGAAGTAGCTGCTTACATCAATGATTGTGAAACCTGCGGAAGAGCCAAGATGCGTTGCTCTAAGCCAGAAGGATTACTGAGACCTCTGGACATCCCTGCTGTCACGGTAAGTTCCATAATGCCGGGTATTGTCTGTCCAAGTAAGAAGGCACAGAAGGCCAGAAAACCTGTATCAAAATTGACCAAGTTAACAGATTTAAACCAAACGGTCAATTGAAAATGGGTCACGGCTGCTCCGGTATGCCAGCTGAAACCAGCTCCCCCTTGTAAACTGACGTTGATAAATCAACGTAATATGAGGGTCACCCAATATAAGCTCATTAATTGGAATGGTTGTCAGAAACTGGTCACACAAGAGTTCTTTGCAACCTGGACTAGATACTTACTTGAAGATGCCAAAGAAATAGGAGATCAAGACTCAGGTGGTATTGCTTAGTCAATTTTTCTGATATATATTGAATAATTTTCCCTGTTTCAACTCTAAGAGTTGAGTCCTCCTAAATTTACTCAATAAAAATCAATTATCCCAAGTTCTAATTTTAAATTTTAAAATTCATCCTGTGCTTGTGTTGTTGCGGTATATCCCGTACAATCTGATTCTGAACAGAATCATTTCAGGAAGATGGGGCCCGGCATTGGGAACTTTGTTGGCGGCGCCACAAAATGTTAATTTCATGCCAGCCAATTTTGTAGCTCCTCCCTCTATTCCTGAAAATGAAAATTGGGTCACTTCTCAATGCCCAGAATTCTACACTGAAGATGCATTGATGCTTTCCCAGGTCATTTATCTTGGTTTACTCTGGTTAGGATTGATTGTTCTACTTAATCCTGGAGTTACAATTGGAAAATTAACAAAAAAATATCTGAAGCCGCGTTGGTGGTTAATCATCAATTCTATGTGGATTTGGATGGTTATTCCCCATCATTTAGAAATGGCATCATATTATCCAGTTATTTCTGTTACACCTGCTGGCCCCTGGAAGTCAGTGTCAATGGACTACTTAGTAGTGCTCCCCCCTTCAAAATCCTTTGACGCAATCCTGGTCATGGTTGAATGTTTCACAAAAATGGCCTATTTTGTCCTGGCCACTACCCACTGCACAGCAGCTAAGACCGCCAGACACTTCCACAACCGCATCTTGATACAACACAGCACCCTGGAAGAAATCATCACTGAGGACCCCAGTTTACTTCCCACTACTGGACCCAAGTGATGAAGGACCTTGGAATAAATTATTGTGTGTTGACCTCCTATCACCTGCAGACAGATGGACAAACTGAACAGGTCAACCAAATCCCGGAACAATACCTCCAATGCTATGCCAACGCTGACCAGGACAACTGGGCCAACATGCTTCCCATGGCCCAGTTTGCATACAATAGTAAAGACCACGCCTCCACTGGGATGTCTCTGTTCAAGGCCAACTATGGGTTTGATCCATCATGAGACCCTAGCATTGGCAGCAAGGAACAGAATACAGCAGGACAAACTTGTATTGAAAAAATACATACCACCCAGGAAACCTGTCTAAGGAACCTGACCCGCGCTGTTAAGACCTACAAAGTGTTTGCCGACAAGAAAAGAGTCCCCAGGAAACCTCTGGAAATAGGCAATGAAGTTTACCTTGACTCACAGAACGTCCCCCTACATGTACCCAGTAGGAAAATAGCCCACTGCTGCTGTGGCCCTTACAAGATCATAAAGCAAATAGGAGAAGTGGCATACAAACTAGAGCTGCCCCCTACTTGGAAAATCCACAATGTCTTCCACCAATCACTGCTATTCAAGAAAGAAGGAACCTCCCTTCCCCACCAGAAGATCAAGACTGACACTCCACCCATCCAGGAGGGACGCTCAACCAAATACAAAGTAGAGTACATCTATGGACACCACCTCCACTACAAGTCCCCACAGTACTACGTCAAATGGGTAGGTTACCCCCCCCCAAAGAAAGCACCTGGGAATTGGTCTCCAACCTACCTAACGCACAAGGAGCCATACAGCTATACCTGGAAAAAGGGACCAGGAAGGAGGAGGGCAACAGGAGAGAAGGGGATGATGTCACAATTTACAAAATCTTATCAACTATGTTTATTGAAAAACCTCAACTACAGGATTTGAACCCTGGCTCCCCGTAGGCCGCCAGCCCGCAGGGCCAGCCGCCCGCAGTTTTTTGGGCTCAAACCAGAGCAGGATTTGACTTCAGAAAATCCTTTGAAGCTTGATGAATCAAATTCACCTACATCAATACTTCCCACACTAAAGGTTCCTGTTAAATCAACCAATCAGAGGGCGGGTCCAGCCACAGATCCTGAAATAACTCAGGCTCACGCAGAAGGGGAAACAGATAACCTTCCCATAGAACGCGGGCCACCCAGAGATGACCAATCCCACAATCTGACTAGGGAATTTGAGCATTCTCAGTTTGAGCCAGCCAATAGAATAACCCCTGCAATTGATGCCAACAAAGACTGAGAAGACCTGGTAAACAGGAAAACCCAGGCCAAGGGAATTTGTGAAAGTTTTATCATGACAGATGGGCATACTTATACCCTGGACTGCCAGGAAGATGCCCATTGCCATTCTTGCAATAAAGTGACATGAACCTTTGGTTCAACCAGATCATACCTTACTTGCTATTAGTTCTACTTCATTTACAGCCTATGTCTTGCGGTTCTGCACCCCACACTCACCTACCCCAAGAAACTGCGGAACAGTTGCCTGACCTTTACCGTCCACCAGGAGCTCCCTTTGGCCCAGTACATTTCACCAAGTACCCCCCCCAACCTGGCGTATTTGGAGTTTACTCTGGAGGAAATCCTAATCCACAACCCCAAAGCTAGAACTAGAGAGACAGAAGTCCTTTACAGAGAAGGCACCAAAATTATCTGGCCCCCTCTGCCTTTCTGAGACAAGTATAATTTCCTGCCCGCATATTTGGTTCCAATGACACCGCCCCTCACCCCGCAGCCCAACTGCCCGCAAGAATCTGTTGCCACTAATGAATCCACTTCCACCCAGATATTTGGGGTGATGTATATCACCCTCACCGGATTGATTGATTCTATGGTGCCTGTGAGCAGACCTTGGGCAGTCCTTGGAAAATTGTTATCTTATATTGTGAAGTTAGCCCCAATCTTGTGGTGGGCCCTCCCTGCTGGGCCCGTGGGCCGTCTGCCTGCAAGTTCTCAGGAACCCCCCACTGGTTGGATCATTAACAGTTGTCACCTGATCCTTATAATCCAGTGCCACCAGAGCCACCTGGCATGAAAACCAATGATTTTCATGTATATCAAACTAATTAGTATGTATGCCGCGGGTTAAGAATAGCAAATCTATTCATCAAATCATATTACAAGGAAAAAGTAATTTGAGTTCTAAACAATCACTTGTTTAAATTATAAATGGAGCAGGAAGCACAATGAAGATAAATATAGCTTGTGTTGTTTAACTACATAATATATGAACCTGTACTCAATGAGCAACTAAATAAACAATTTTCTTGAATCATATTTTTATTTCACATGTTTTCTTACTATAACTACTGTATTATAATATATTTAGATATATTACTATTATAATTTAAATATTAAAATTAAAAATATTAAAATTAAATATAAATTGCAAAGGAAGATGATTTATTAGGGGGATACAGATTGCAAAAGGGAATGCAATTATTCTGGGGAATTCTACCCCAAAATTAATTTTCAGCCAATGTGTCTAAATGGGACCACATACTCTTATGTATGTGGTGGACAACTCTGGATGCAATTTCTAGAGGGGTGGCATTCAGCACCCTGGTGGTTGCTGAACACTTAATAAAAGGTAATCAGGTAAGCAAATCAATTAATAGGTTCTTTTTGGGGGTGCATAATACCCAAAAAGCAATGCCAGTGCAAAGGAGTTGTACAGGATGTGCTCAACTGTCCTATAACTGTGTGGTGTCTTCTGTTGTTCTAGTGCTAATTGGCATATGTCTAGTTGAATTGGTATGACCTCCAACTTTTTAACATTTGTTTTTAATATGCAATGTAATAGGATTCCTAATTGTGTTGTGACGTGAATCCTTTGAGAGGAATATTTTTATGAAGCATGCATAATTTTTTATATACTTGAATTAATCTGTTGATATAGGATGTTTGACTGAACTTGAATATGGTTCTGGGGGGGCGCTTGGCTTGTATCTGCCCCCAGGCCTTGGCAAACAAAATTAATAAAGGCTTGAACTTATTCACAAGGACTGTGTCCCCAACTTTATTTGATGATGCTTTGAACACTTTGTTGAAAATTTCAGTTTTAAGATATTCTGGTCCTATTTGAAAGTCTGTTTTTATTGAATTTTTTCATATTTGTTTATGTTTAAAAACAGAAATCTTTGAAGAATTTCATAAATATATTCATCAAAATTTAACTTGATATCCCCTTGAATTTCAGTCATCTCTTTGAAATTGATATTGGCTCCTATTTCATATGCTTCCCTAATCCACGGCAAGCACCCCACAGGTGGTAAATATTCCTTGTTTTTGCTTCCCTATTTCCATATCAATTCATGTTCATTTGAATTATTTTATTTATTTCATTTTTATTTATTTGAATTACAGGGGCTACCAGTGATTAGTAACCCCCGTAAAACCAGCTGGGCGTAAAGGCTGCCACTTCAGCAACCTTGTCCCCATTCCTTGTTATAACTAAAGTAAATATATGTAAAACATAAAAAACTTACTTATTGTTTCCCCTGCTGCCCCCTCAGCCACTGGCGCCCCTTCAGCAAACTTCATGAGCATTGGCTGCTCTTCATTTGAGTTCCTGGGCTTGATCTTCCTTATTTTCTGTGCTACTTGTTCTTCCTCTTCATTTTCATTTGATGAATTTTCATTGTTTCTTGTGGCGCTTCTGCTTCTTGACTGTGCTTCATTTCCATCTCTTTCCATTTGATCAGTTTCATCTTCATTTGTGTTGATTTCCTTTGAAATTTCAGTTCCTTCAATCAATTTGATTTTCTTATTGTTTTCTTTGGCCCCTTGTCAGAACTCCCACAAATTGTAGGCTGCATCATTGAACTTCATACTTGATAGAATTGTTCCCTGCAGATTAAGTAACTCTTCTTTGTTCTTTTCATCTATAATATTTCCCATTTTATTCAGAGCATCTTATTTTGATTGGATTGGTGGCTGGCATCTGTTGCCCAGCTTTCCTGTTACTAGTTCCCTGATTTTTTTCTATTTTAACAACCTTTTTCAGGTGTGCTTCTAATTCATTTATCAAGCTGTAGACATTTGACATGTTATTGGTAGTACATCAAAAACCCTGTTTTTATAGCACTACCATCTGTTGAAAATGGGCACACACCGGCAATGTCTAGCACAAGGACACCTTCTGCTAGCACATTAATTAGTGATTCTTTTTAAGGTAAGCAATCACTTCCGTATCTGGTTCTAAACACAAGTCAAATAGGTCAATCAAATCAACCCTGGCGCCTCGGTGTTATTTCCTTTCAAAGCTGGCGTCTCGGCGCTCAATGTAATTTATTGTGGCGCTCTGGCGCTTGCAAATAATCTTGTTGGCGCCTCAGCGCTCAATGTAATTTATTGCAGCGCTCTGGCGCTTGCAATTAATTATGCTGGCGCTCTGGCGCCAAGAATAACTAATGCTGGCGCTTGTTATTTAGAGTGGCAGCGGCATGGCGCAATTAATCCTTAATGACAATGTTATGGCACACTTATCATGCATTTAATTATGTGGTAAGTTGGCACTCATTTCCAAAAGGTTAATTGATTGGCCCTGGTTAATTGTCAATGGCCACCTAATGAATTAAGCTTTCCACAATCCCTGGTCAATAATTCTTCACATATCCCCCCACTTGACCAGGGCTACTCTTCATTCTTTTTCTCATGAGCGCCCACAATAGCAATCAAACTTCCTTGCGTCAAATTTACCCAGACCTTATGGCTGGTATGACCAAAGAAGAATATAACGCTTTCATGCAAATGCCACGCCCTTCACAGGTCTGTTTCTTAAACCAGCTACTTCCCGCCAACAATTGCCAATTGCGGCCCCAGGACTGTGACACCACAGTGGCAGGGTCAGAGCATGGCACAGTCACGCCTGCCAAGGGGGACGGGGAGGCCAACTCCATTTTTGCGGAGGCTGAGGCGCCCCTAATCCAACTTCCTTGCCTTGGCTTTGAGGATCTCCTAGACTGGTCCAACAACATTGTCCTTGAAACTGCTTTGTCCCCGCTTGCAACGCCCTCTGCACTAATTTGCACCTGTTGTAACTCCAAAGAGCTGCCCTCCGCCTATCCTGCCATCATTAATTGGTTTGGGATAAGCCACCATGAAGAGAAGCTCTACGTGTATGTGCAGGCGTTGTTTGCCAAGGATGACGCAGTGACGCCAATTTGCTCAGGTGCTTGTTACCACAGTAGTTACAACGTGGAGCGGTTAATTGGGGAGGTTGACCTCTGTCTGCATGTCACGGCCAAAGACACTAGCGGCTTTTCTTTGCAGCATGTCTACACAATCACCCAGCGCAACCAGTACGTACGTGAGGTTGCTTGCATCTGGGCATTAGATCAGTCTGCCAATTCTGAGCTTCCCTGTACTCTTGGGCTGGATCTTCAGGATAACGCGCCCCGTTGTTTCTCCTTGGCCTTGCATTTGTTTGTCCAAGCAATGAAGGAGAACAACCTGCAGTTGTACCTTCCCTTGGCTGCATCTGTCACCCATTTAATGTGGTATCCTCCCAAGGTGTGTTCCTCTGGCACTGTGGGTTTTGCAGGGTGTTGCCTTGAACACTTTTGCAGGCTGGCCTACCAGTCAAAGATATCCTTGCCAGTGTGCTACTCTTATATGGAGGATGTACTGCTTGATTTCCTTACCATAGTCTCTGCCTTCTCTGCTTGTGGTGGGTGGGGACGTCTGGTTCATGAGGGGAATCTTTTCTTGCCTCTGTGCGGTTGGACTGGTATGTCCTGCAACTCTCAGCTGGCTTGGTGCCAAATGTTGGTGGCTCTTGCCTTTGTCCGCAACCAAATGGATAATGATGAGTATGAACTAATAGTTCCTCTAGTCCCCTGTTTGACCCCAAAACGCCCTTGTTCTAATCCCAGTTGTCATTCCATCCCCCATCTTCCTGCAGACAGCGCTCCTTCCACAGGTACCTCCAGCAAGATTCCAGCCAATTGGTCATGTCCTTCTGGCTCCAGATGTTGCCCTTCTGAATAATCAGCCAATAAAGCCTTGCCTCCTTGTTTTGTCTTTATAGTTATAATTTATTCTTTTTTGTTTTGTTTGTATCAGTTCTTCTTTTTACTTCCCCATATACTTAATTCTTTGTAGTGATATCACTTTTATTCTTTGGGAGGGGGATTCTTTATGAACTTCCTCAGGAACTTTGTGTGTACATGGTTGACCATCTGTCTGTCCTTAATATCTTTGATAGTGTAGGCATCTGTGGACGTCCAAGAAATGACTTCAAATGGGCCTATTCATAGAGTCGCCAGCTTGTGCGCTCTGCCAAATCCATGTGTGTTATGGAAGAGTACCCAGTCACCTACTTGGAACTCTTGGAGGGGGCCCACCGGACATTATCTTTTTCCTGGTTCCATATCTTCTTGGCCAATGCATTGGAGTAGGCTTCTGACTGCAATTGAATCAAAGTGCAGGCCAGCCTTTGCTGGTACGCATGAAGCAATTGAGTGTCTTCTTCCCCAACACATGAGTATAGAATGGGGGTAGCGCAGGGTGTCTGCCATGCAAGAGTTGAAATGGCAATTTCCCTGTAGAGGAGTGAATGGCAATTTTGTAGGCAAAGATAGCTGGTGGCAGGAACGTGTTCCACTCAGAGGGGTGGCTAGCAGCCAGTTTCCTCAAGATGCCTACTAAGGTCCCATTAACTCTCTCCACCATTCCATTTGACTCAGGGTGATAGGGTGTTGAAAATAATCCTCAGATTCCCATAAGTTCATTGAGCTTGGTCACCACGTGGGAAGTAAAGTTGATGCCGTTGTCAGTGAGGATAACTTGGGGGCAAACATGACGTAATATGATCTGTTCAAGTAGGAATTTTGCAGTAGTGTTAGCACCTAAGTTGCGCACCTCCTTTGCTTCCACCCATTTGGTCAAGTGGTCTATTGCAACAATAATGTATCTAGTGCAATAGTTTCTGAAAGACAGGATCCTACGACATTGATTGAGATGGTGTGCCAAGCAAAGTTAGGCTGAGCTAAGTGGTAGGATGTTGACTTTTTGAATGGCTTTTCCCCTCGGCATTCTTTACAGAAGCTCAGCGTTTCTTGTACGTCAAAGGCCATGGCCTCCCAAAAGTATGTGATTTTTAGTTGTGCAAGTGTCTTCCGGAAAGCTCCATGGCCTATTGCCTTATGGGCGCAAACTATTAGGTCTGCCTGTTCTGATGGTCTGGGCATTATACTTATTCCTTCTAAGGTCTGTTTCAATATACACCCATTCTTGATTTCAGTGTCTTCCAGTAGCCTATCTAGGGTGCGCTGAACTTCTGCAGGCTTGCCCTGGTAGTTGCCTGTCAGCATTTTATTGTAAAGTAGGTCAGAGACATCAGCCAGGTGGGCAACTGTTGGTAAACAAGACAGTCCATCCGCATTCTGATGTTTGACCCCTGCTCTGTGTGATATTTCAAATTTGTAGGCCTGAAGCTTTAGCGCCCCTTGTGCTAGACGTCCTTCAGGTTCTTTCATGTTCTGAAGCCAGCATAGTGATGCATGATCTGTGATTACCTTGAAGTGGATGCCATGAAGGTATACGTGGAACTGTTTGTATGTGTATATTACTGCCAGGCACTCTCGTTCAGTCATGGTATAGTTACGTTCATGAACTTTTAGGGTTCTGCTGCAGTAGGCTAAAGGATGTTCTTTGCCGTTGGAGTCCACCTGAGAAAGCACACCACCCACCACAGTCAGTGAGGCATCTGTTTTAACAATGAATTTGGGCTGAAATCTGGGTATCTCAGGATTGGTTTGTTTATGAGGTTCAAGCGTAGGGTGTCAAAGGCTTGTTGGCAGGCTGGGGTCCAGTCAAATTGCACATCACTCTTCAGCAAATGAAAGAGGGCCTCCCCCTTCCTTGAGAAGTCTTTGACAAAGCGCCAATAATAGCCAATCATGCCCAGGAACACTTGGACATCTTGTTTATTAGACGGCACCTTCATCTTCTCTATGGCCTCAACTTTAGCTGGCTGAGGCCGTAGCCCTTTGGCATTGACCACAAAGCCAAGGTATTCAAGTTGATCCTTAAAGAAGTCACACTTCCTGGGTTTGACCTTAAGTTTAGAAGCCGCCAGGCGTTGGAAGACCTCCTCAAGGTGTTGAAGATGATCCAAAATGTTTGTGAAAATACATTAATGTTGTCCAGATAGACTAAAACACAGCTCAGCTTGAGGTCATGGAGCATGTTATCCATGGCACATTGGAATGTGGCAGGGGCATTGCACAGTCCATGTGGCATTCAGGTGGGTTGGAAGAGCCCTTGACTGGTGATGATGGCACATTTCTCTTGCTCTTTGGGAGGCAATTCAATCTGCCAATATCCAGATATTAAATCCATTGCAGAGAAAAACTTAGTGCCTCCCAGGCAGTCAAGTGTGTTGTCAATACGCAGAAGGGGGTATGAGTCCTTCTTAGTGATGTTATTAAGCTTGTGGTAGTCAATGACAATGCAGTTGCTCCCATCTTTCTTCTTGACTATGAGTACTGGAGACAACCACAGGCTCTTGGATGGAAAAAGCAGGCCTAGTTGGACCAGCTTCCCAATTTCTTCATCTACCGCAGCATCAGAAGCACGAGAACGTTGTATGGGGCAAAGGCGTATAGGGCGTTCCTCACCTGTGTCAATGTGGTGGAGTGTGTTTTGTGCACACCCCAGGTCAAAGTCATTCTTGGCAAATATATCCTTGTATTTCTTGAATAGGGCAAGGGCTGTGTCCTTTTGAGCTACAGTGAGCCCTTGTAGTTGTTCCCGTGGGATGATTGTGCATACAACAGGCAACATTTCTTCTTCTGAAGGGAGGCCAAACTCATCCAAGGTGCCAAAATTATGTATCTCCATCACCTCTTCAATTGATAATAGATGCAGGTACGCCACTACTTGATGGCACTTTACCTCAATAGGAGAGTGATTGAGATTGGCAAGCAATACCTTTATAGGCCCATGATTAGGGAGTACAATTCCAGGCGCGACCAGGGGTTCTAACCTAGAGCAATTCCTAGGGGCTTCTATCTCCCCGTAAAGCCCTTGGGGGATCTGTAATTCCAATCCAATATCCATTAACACCTGATGACTGGCCGGGATAGTGTAAGAAGAGTTGGCACGTAACAGCAGACCCTTATATTCCTCAACTTGGGTGGGAAGATGTTTAACCCAGCGTCCCATTTTACGGTACTTGACTGGGACAACACTGTTGCAATATGTGAGGTTAACATAGGGGGTAGTATGGCTGCCCACCTCTGGGTTCAAGTGGTTGTAATAAAGAGGGATTGCCTGCCCCAAGATTTCAAGAATATCATTCTTGAGGTCAGTCTTTACTCCATACTGTTGCATGAATGAAGTTCCAATCAGGATATTGTAGTTTTCATTGGGAAGCACAATAGCTGGGGCAGAGACCACTAGTGAGCCAAAGCATAAGGAGAGTGTGCTGTACACTCCTTGGGCGGTGGTACAGCCTAGTCCAGCTGTACCATACTTTTTCTTGTGATCAATATCTGGTGCAAGCCCCATACGCTGCACTAACTTGGAGGACACTATATTTATAGGGGCCCCTGTGTTGATGATAGCTTGCACCTTGAGTCTGTTCAAAAAAATATTGGCATAAGTGCACTCAGAATAAGAAGAACCAATGTTATTTACTAAGTGAATGTCTAAATTGTTGGCAGTGGAAAGAAATTCAACAATACTGTCACACAGTTCAGGATGGTGATCCTTCATTGTCTCCATGGGGATGGCCACATTGACGCCTCTAAGGGGGGTGGCATCTCCCGAGTGTTGGGGTTCTGTGTCAGATGTGTTGTCTAATAATTGGCAGGCATAAGGCTTGGACACCTCCTTAGCGGCCTCTTGAGAGGCCTGAACCTTAGAGCAAGTTTGCACCATATGCACATTGTCAACAAGAACATGATGAAGTGTGTCCCCCAAAAATCCGGTATCAGGCGTAAAGAGTAGGTCAGGTGGAACGTTTGTGGATTGTGTGGACGTAGAGAGCTCCTCCTCTACTCCACACTGACTTTTCCCTGTACTTTGTATTCTAAGGGGGGTAGTGTGTGGATCCCTGTCTTGGAGTTGCAACTAGAGGCGTAATGGCCCTTCTGGTTGCAGCGGTGGCAGACCACCTTGGTGATATCAGATTTTGGCATGGACTTGTTATTATTAGCAGGAGCCTCCAAGCGTCCTGGATAATTGGAGACTGGGTGGGACTTTGGTCCAGTGTTGGGGGGTCCAAAGGTGTCACTGCACTGGCGCAATTAGCGTACCATACCATCCAAAGTGCAGTTGTCCTAGAAGGCCGGCATGAGGGTTTGATATAAATCCTCATAGGGCTTTACTGCTGCGCACAAAGCTATGTGGGCATTGTGCACAGTCAAAGACCCTGAACCAGTGAGGATCTGTGCCTCAAGGTAGAAGCAGTCAGCAAAGTCAGCAATAGTCTCGTCCTTTTTGAAGCTGATCATCAAGAATTCATTCTTTCTCTTGGTGACCCAGGAAATACTACCAAATTCATATAGCAACGCGCTTTTTGCCGCTGTTTACAACCAATTGTGCTTGGGCATATGCGGTATAATGAGGTCAGTACTAGTGGCGTCTAATTAGTTGAGTAGGGTGGTGGACTTATCTTGGTTGTTAGCCCCATACATAGACATCTCAAACAGGCGGATGAATGTGTGTATGTTGCCCTTAGGATTGAACTTAGGCAAGTTCATTGGTTTGAACCAGGTAGGAGTTTTGGCCTGAGACAACGGCAAGGGGGGACTCTTCACAGCGGCTCCAGTCAAAGAAGTTGGTGCAAGAGCTCCCGGCTGGAACAGTCTCCCTGGGTGCTTGTGGAATATCCACAGGCGTAGGGGGGATGGCAAAGACCTGTGGGAGGCTTTGGTGGCCTGAAGAGGACAAGGTAGCCCTGTTGTTGTATACTGAGCTGGAGGTGAGCTGTAGCGTGGCGCTTTCTCCAGAAGGTATTCTTGAAAGACCCAATACACCCAAATCTTGGCCACTGCAGCGGCATTTGGAGTCCACCAACCCGGCCCAAGTGTCCGCTATTTCCATCTCTGCATTACAGAGAGAAGAATGTAGGCGCTCAATCAACCTGGCGCACTGGACCATTCCTTTGCAAAAGTCTTCTATGGCAGCACACTGAGAGGCAGAGTGCTTGTCATGTCCCTTCAGCTCAGCTCGCAATTCCTTGAGCTCAGCCTTGAGGGAGGCAATACTCTGTTCTCCTTTGTCACATACTCTTTTCATTTCCTGGAATATCTTGTTGTTTGTGGCTGCAATATCCTCTACTTGTTGCTGAATTTGATTGAGTTCCAAGCAGTCACAGCCCTCAGTGGTGGAGCTATTGGTGAATTGAGCTGAGAGTTCCTGGAGTAGTTGAGAGATCTCCTCTTGAATGGCTTCCTTGATATGGTCATCATATTGGATGAAGTCATCACAAACTTCCAGAACCTTGGCCTTGGCAGTGTTAGCAATGTTGCTGGACTCCTCGCTCTCTTGCCATGTGAGGTGTTGTACCTCATTGATATTATCTTTATTATTATAGACTTTCTCATCCAAGTTGTGTAGGCAATTATCCTGTTGCTCCAAAGAGGCGCCATGATTGGTGAGAAGATTGTTCACACTGTTACTGGTTGCATTGGCACCCGCCATGTATTGTTTGATGGCTATTGCATGGCGAGTGACGTCCTGGGCCCAGGCGGGTCCCATCCCAAGATTTTTCAGGGCTGACTCTATCATGTGGACCAAGTAATTGTTCAGCTGATGGGTAAGGTCCTCAAGCTGACAAGTCATAGTGGTTTGGTTGTCCTTGCTGGCTTGAGTATAAGCTCAAATTTCCTCAAGCCCAGAGTTCAATTGTTGCACCAACCAATCCTGGTACTGGTGCTGGCGCTCTGCGTACGTGACCAAGTCCCAAAGTTCCAGGTGGTGCCGGGCTTTGACTCCCAGTAACTGATGTACCGCGGGATGGACAAATCCTTGCAGGTAGTCAGTTGCTTTCTTGAGGGTGGTAAAGTGTTCAAGGTCTCCCTCATTGGTTGCCAGGTAGCTGCAAAATATAGCCATGAGGCGTTGAGCCTCAGGATGCTGATGAAAGAGAGACAACTGGATATTTGTAGGTTCCTGGCTGAGTTGGTATCCAAGGAAGAGCACAGAGGCCACTGAAGCTAGGTCTTGGTGATTTACCTGTGTGAGGCAAGCAAGCGGCACCACAGGAACCTCTGTGTAGTGGCAGGAAGGAAGTACAGGTAAGTCCTCCACATTGATTACATCCTCTTTCTGTTGGAAAAGCTGGTCCCTCTCCACGTCGCTGGTTTCCATTACCAAGTAATGTTCCCCAAATCCAGTTAGGTCTTTGGGAATTGAGGGAGGCGCATTGGATTTGGAGGACAAGAGTTGGTCAGAGCAAGTGGTGCCCCCTGTAGTGAGCACCACTTGTTGATAATGGGCACACGCTGGCAATGTCTAGCACAAGGACACCCTCTGCTAGCACATTAATTAGTGATCCTTTTTAAGGTAAGCAATCACTTCCATATCTGGTTCTAAACACAAGTTGAATAGATCAATCAAATCAACCCTGGTGCCTTGGTGTTATTTCCTTTCAAAGCTGGTGTCTTGGCACTCAATGTAATTTATTGCGGCGCTCTGGCGCTTGCAATTGATTATGGTGGCGCCCCAGCGCTTGATATAAACCAGAGCGGCGCTCTGGTGCCAAGAATAACTAATGCTGGTGCTTGTTATTTAGAGTAGTGGTGGCGTGGCGCAACTAATCCTTAACAACAACATCATGGCACGCTTATCATGCATTTAATTATATTGTAAGTTGGCACTCATTTCCAAAAGGTTGATTGATTGGGCCTGGTTAATTGTCAATGGCCACCTAATGAATTAAGCTTTCCACAATCCCTGGTCAACAATTCTTCACACCATCAACACCTGATTTTTTTTCCTTGTCAATAATAAATTAAGGGCCAAAAATGTATAAATTACATTAGAATATTGCAGGTATGCATTAAATCTTGATATTTAGATATTAAATTCATAACTCAATGCATTCTGTATAAAGAAAATCATTGTAAAATTGGCCTTTTTCATTGTAATTTATATAATTGGACTGTGTTTACATTAGGGAGCCATTAACACTTAGTACAAATATTAATACATAGTTCATTTTAAATCTTGTATATTTGCCTATTGATAAAAATTCTGTAAACTTTCTAGTTGTATTTTGTGAGTAATAATAATGGAATGGATCAATAAATTACTTTTAATATCATTAATTGGCTGATTTTCTTTGCTGTTGTCAGGATACCAAGAGTACTGTGGAGCTCTAGTAGATGAGGGAGGAGTCAAAGCAGGTACTGGCATGGCCCACCAGATAATGAGACTTAACTTTACCAGGTATGAAAGGGCCTTCCCAGCCACAGCCCAAGGTCCAGCAGCTGGCAAGGCAGAGTTAATCAATCCTGTGAGTGCCAGGTAAAGCACTCCCAGGAATTGACTACTCTGGCCAGTGGCATCAGAACTGGGTGGGGTTGAGAGGGTTGGTTTGGGTGTTGGGGGTGGTTCCATGGGGACCAGGTAGGCAGCAGGGTTGTTATACTTCCCGTTGAAGATCAAAGGGTAGATGGTGATTGCTTTGCCATCACAGTCAATTTGGTAGGTTTCTTGGGTGCGTTTGGGTGGGTGTACCACTGCAAGTCTTCCAAGGACCAGGGTTTGTGATCAGGATTTGGGGGATACTCAGTTAAATGCACAGGGCCAAATGGAGCGTTGGGTGAACATTAGTAGTCAAAGGCTTTGGTTTTTTCAACTGGAGTCTGGCTATCTATCCCAGGGGATGGGTGCTGACGCTTGGGTGAATGCAGATGGAAGAGTATCAAAATTATGTATGGAAACAGATTGGTGAACCAAAGGTTCATATCAACTTTATTTGGTAAGGATGACAATACAGAACTTTTTCAGGTGCTTCTGATTTATATAATTACTCACATGCAAGTTCCTCTGGGAATTCTTCTGGTGCTATCTGTGTGGCAAGGCTTGACATCTCAGGCTCTTCTGTTTGGTTAGCTGCTTCATGGTCATTTTTGGGGTTTTCAGGAACAGTTTTTTGGCTTTTTGATAGTCCATCTTGGCTTGGCTGGCCATTGGTTCTGGCAGGTTTGGCTTCTGGGGTTATAGGGGCTTTCCCAATTTGATCACCTTTTTTGGACTGGTTTGACAGGATTTCTTGAGGCCAAAAAACTTGATTAAAAAAGGCCCCAATTGGGGACCCCAAATCACTTAATAGAGGGTTGGCTTGAACTGGGTTTACTGGGCAGCTAAAATTAGCCTGCCCAGACCCAGCCAAGCCCACCAAGGCTTGGGAATAGCTTTTGGGGCCCAGAACGGGCCCTGCAGCTACCACCAGGGCAGGAGTGGCTCCCGTACCAGGATTTACTTTGAAAAGCAATAATCCAGGTGCAGGCAAATCTCCCCTGCCCGCTAGCCCCGCCTGGTGGCTAGGAGCAGGTTCAATTCCTGTCTGGGACTTTGAAAATGTTACTTTTGTAACAGCTATGGCAATTATGTATTTTTTGATATTTACGCACTGGTGTCCAACTGGTTGGACACCAGTGCATAAATATCAGAAAATGCACAGTTGCCATAGCAAAAAAATCAGCCAATTAATGGTATTAAAAGTAATTTATTGATCCATTACATTATTATTACTCACAAAATCCAACTAGAAAGTTTAAAGAATTTTTATCAATAGGCAAATATACAAAATGTAAAATGCACTATGTATTAATATTTATGCTAAGTGTTAATGGCACCCTAATATTTCACAGTCCATGTAAATAAATTACAATGAAAAAGGCCTTGTTTAAAATGAATTTTATTATAAAGAATGCATTGAGTTATGCACATAATATCTAAATATCAGGATTTAACACATACCTTCAACATTCTAATATAACATTTACATTTGTGGTGCTTAATTTATTATTGATAATTAAAAATATTCATGCAAATAATTATATGTTACCCTTTCAAATGTAAAACATTATATTAATTATGGGGAATAACAATATTGTAAAAATAATATTTTATTAATTATGAATTGGAAGAAATAATATCAACTTTAATATTTTGTCACAAAGAAAAGTTTTATTTTACTCATCAAAGGACAATAAGGGGAGGGAATGGGTGGAATGTACGTTGCCATCATCTGCACCCGTAAAAGGGACGGCATCAGATGTAGTGGGGAGGGAATGGGTGGTGGTTTGGGAGTCAGGGTTGGAATGTGGGTGGCTTGATCTTGATGGGGGTTGGGAAGGCAGGGTTTGTTGTCTGGGAAGAGGCAGAAAGAGCAGATTGCTTCAATTGTTCAAATTCTTCTTCTGTCACATATGTGGGCTTGACAAAACAAATGGATTAGCGTGGCGGAAGATGGGAGTCCTTTCTGGGCTTATCACTATCACTTGCATAGAAGATGATGGGATCTGATAAGTCCTGGACAAATACAGAAGGGAAAAGCTCATACCCCTTCTCAATTTGGGATCACAGTTCATTATAGGTGGCAGGCTTTGAGCGCCTGAGAGCTGAACCAAAATTGTAAAGACATACATCTGCAAGATGTATGTCAACGTGGTTGGTGGGATAGGACCAACAGGTATGCCCTGCAGCCCTAATTTCTTTTGTTGCCTGTTCCTGCTGCTCCATCTCTGCACTCAGTACAACTGTGTGCACGGCTTGTTGGGTAGCCCACTCCTCCAGCATGTCCTTGAGCTCTGTCTGGTAGGCATCCCCATCTGCAGTGTTTGATATTGCCAATTAATAATTGACACCCAATGGAGAAACTTCCAACAAAACCCCAACAAAATGATACAAAATTGGCCTGCACTTGTAAACATCAGATTGTATACACTTTTATCCATAATCTTGGATACTTGCAGAAATCTTGGCATACAGCAAGAAGATGACGCCATTGAGCGTCCTCATTGCCTTTCTTTTATAAATTAATTATGGTTGAATTATAGGGGTTGGTATCTACCAAACTGGGACCAATGAGAACTTGATTGGACAAGATTCTAGCAGCAATCATAACTCCATGCATCCACAAATCAACTGTTCTTTTATTTGTGAAAATTCCATGGAGTCCCAGTTGGAGACAAACCTGGACCAGAGGCATCTTGGGGTCACGCTCCATGATAGCCATCATGAGAGGGTGGGCTTTTTCACCTTCAGTTGAAGTACAGGCTCCAGTTGGGGTCTTCTTAGGAGGGAGGCCACAGTTGGTGTGGGCTTGCAGGGTTGCAGCCACAGTGGGCTTTGCAAAACCTATCATGGCTGCTATTTCCCCAAGGGACATAAGCATTCCTTGCTTTGCAATCATTTCAAGAACAATCTCTGGGGTAATTAGCTTTTTTCTGTGTCTTATAGGCTGTTTAGCAGGAGGTAGGATGTTTGTCTTGGGAACCAGACAGTGCCATCTGATTGGCTGTTTCTGGATTCTGGGTTCCCTGAGTGATCACTTGGCTCACTTGGCCAATTCTGGATGCTAGTGTTGATACGCAATCTGGGTTAGCAGCTGCCTGTGCGTGATGGGCAAACAGTGCCATACTTGAGGACGCGGGAGAAAGAACACACTCCTGGGTAGTGCTTGCAGAGGGGCCTGCAGGTTGGGAGTGACCATAGACATAGGCTTCACTATTGGAAGACCCAGTGTAGCCCTGCATAATTTTGTCAAGGCCAGGGAACAGCTTGACTATTTGGTTGTTGTTAAAATAAGGTATAATAAATTTTTATTAAAAAATTAAACTCAAAAAGAGAAGTGTGCATTTTAGTCAATTTTATTGTTAAATGTGTTAATTTGGTGAATACTACAATCTGAATTTTAGTCATCCTAAAATGTAATAGGGTGGTTTTTGGGAATTCTTGTGATTCCTAAAAGAATTAGCGCAAATCCACTCTAGATCCTTTGACTACCTTTTTGAGATACCCATAAATTGGTAGGACACGCCATTTCAAAAACGGCATCTCAAAAAACGCCATCTCAAATTTAATTTGAGACGGTGTTTTTTGTGTTAGTGATTTTGAATCACAAAAAAATAAAATAAACAATAAAATAGTTAAAATTTACATATAATTTTATAATACAGCATCTTGAATTTACGCCATCTTGATTCTGTCACTTTGAGTCAGATTAATTAAATCTTATTTTGCTAACTTTATTTACATATGAAAACACTTAGTGTGGGGCGTGTTTACGCCATCTTGACTTTACATCATTTTGAATTACACCATCTACCTTAGAATAAAGTAAGCTTATACCCAAACTAAAATAAAGCCTGTGGTATAGTGCCAGAAGATGTTCCTATAGTATTAATATAAGACACTTATAAAATGAACAACCTAAATAGACGCCACTATGATAGTCCTTCTAGTGATTGTCATTTCTGGGTAAAAAAACCAGTTTTGTTATATGTAATTTATAACTTTATTATACATGGATATGTTGATAAGGGTTTCATCAATAAAATATTTTAATAGTGATTTCAACATGGAAGAGAGTGCTTACGCCATTTTGATTTATGTCACTTTGAATTCCACTGAGTTTCACATCACCCAATTGATTTGATGCGCACAATGAATAGGGGAAAATAAGGGGAAATTACATATGACGCCAGGCTGCGCTATATCAATTCCCCCATTGCAATTCTTGCTTTCCACTTTTCAAAAGTATAGTTTCACATCAAAACCAACATTAATAAAAAATGTAAGAAAACATATGAAATTTTGCAAATATATATTTTTTGATCTCCTCTAAACAACTAGGTACTTTTTAACCCCAGTTGTATAAGCTAGTTTTTGAGAAATTCAAGCTTTACTCTTTGGCCTGGTTGAGGTAGCTCCACCTTAAATTTGTTCATTTAATATAAAAATGGTCAAAAACACTATGTTTTTGAGCTACAGCACCTCAATTACGTCACTTCAAAAATGCCATCTCAAGAGCAAGTTTTCAGTCAAAACTCAAAGTTTTGCCTACTTGCGTTACTAATAAAAAAATACTTTTTCAAAATATAAAACATTGAAATTTTGATAGTATATATTATCTGATCTCCTCTACAATTCTATGTAAAATAAAATTGATACTTTTATATTAAAAACATTCTTGTTTTTCTCTTTAAAAACAACCCCCAAATTGCTCATATTTTGATACTAATTCACTTTTAGATTCCTCCCAAGTTCATCAACAAAGCTGCGTCCAAGGCCTCAAACGCCTCAAAGTCCAAGACCACTCCTCCAAAGGCCAAAAAGGCCAAAACTACCTCTAAAAAGCAGCCTGCTAAGGTTAAAGCTCCCCCAAGACCCCTACGCCCTCACCAGAGCCTGAGGAAACAAGCCCAACCCCTCCCTATTCTCCTTTTGTTTACTCCCTGTCAGACCCTCAAGAGAAGTTGTTCAACTTTAACCGCCACTCTGATCCCACTTCAGAGCCTGAGGATGAAGAAGAGCAGGAGCCTGAGCCTGGTGCTCCTGCAGATGAGCCAATTGAGCTCTGGGATCTTAATACCATCCATAATGTATGCAATAGAAATGGCACATTTGCTGTGCCCGCCACATACCCTGTCAGCTATCCAATTATGACAAAGAAAGGGGGTGCTGGCTTTGTCCACAAGGGCTACAGCTTCAGCTGCAACAACAAGAAGAAGCCCATCCATCAGCATCACTTCAAATGTGATAATGTTGGCTGTCCAGCTAGACTTACCACCTATGGGTTCACTTGTTTTAAAGCCCTGACTATTGGGCATGACTGTGCCAAGCCCTTTGATCCACTGTATCAACTGATCTGCTGGTTTATTTGCTAGGTCATACCAACCACCAAAGACCAAACTGCAACTGAGGTTGTAAATGATGTGCTCATTAATCTAAATGATACCTAACTGGCAACTGTTGGTGGCACCTCAAAACTTCAGAGATATCTCACTGACCAGAGATATGCTCTGAGCACTGAAGGCGTCAGTGCTACATCAATTGACCAGTTGATTTTAACTGAAGAGCAAAAGCTTTCACAGCATGAAGAGAGATTCCTCCTTCACAATAATGGGCAACATGCCCCAGAGCGGATCATCTGCTTTGCTACCTCCCAGGATCTTTGCAACCTTTTAAAATGCAAGACCTGGCTTGCAGATGAAACATTCTCAACCTGCCCAAAGCTCTTTAGCCAGCTTTGGAATATCCATGGGCAGGTTGGCAATCTTGTTCTTCCCCTGGTCTTCTTTTTCCTCCCAAATAAGAAGCAGGAAACTTATGTCCAGGCTCTAACAATATTAAAGGCCAAGTTGGATGAGATCCTCCCAACTATTGAAGAGGAGCCAAAGGAGACTATAGGGTGCAAGAAAAAGGCCCAGTCAGAGGAAGCCACCCCAATCAAGAAAAAGCCCAAAAGCCTTCCATACCATGAATACCTGGTAGTAGATTTTGAGCAGGCTCAGGCCAATGCTTTTATTAGAGTCTTCAAGAGCTCCCCTCAGGGATGCTACTTTCACTTTTGGCAGGCACTCTGCCGCCGCCTTCAAAAGTGCTCTGCACTTCATGAGCTGGTCTACACTGAAGGCACAAAGGAAGCAAAGGACGTGTTCAACTGCTTTACTGCCCTTGTCCTTGTGCAGAAGGAGGAGACAAATGCCTTCTACAACTCCCTCCTCCACCACCCCTACATTATTGCCAACCAGGCAGCCTTTTCTCCATTCATAGAGTATTTTGAAACTCAATGGGTTGGAGTGTTTCAAGGAGCACGCTGCATCAGAAAGGGTAGTGACTCAATCCAGTGAAACTGCTTTAAGCAGGTAAAGGATGGCCTAATCAATACCACCTCTTCTCTTGAAGGGTGGCATAGTCAATTTGCCACAAGGGTCCGGGTTCAGAAGCCCAAGCTCAACAAAATCATGGTCCATCTCAAGACTCAACAAGCCATCTCTGCCCGCCTCTTTAAAAAAGGCATGAAGACCAAGGATGATCCCCCCAAGCAAACCAAAGCAGTGAAAAAGTATACAGATATTAGAAAGGTGGTCCTTGCCTACTATCCCAAGGATAGCAAGCTTGAGCATCTCCAAGCTATCTCAGTTGCTCTTTCAACCAATGTGTCAAGATTGACAATTCTTCCTCCCTGGAAACCCAGGCCCAGGAGCAGGATTTGAACCCCAGCCCTGGACCCCTACAGGCCGCCAGGCCTATGGACTGCTGGGCCGCCCGCCCATGTTTTTTGGGGATCAAACCCCTGCAAGCTGAGGCTCCTGTGAATTCCCAAAGCCAGAATACCAACATCAGCCCAATCATAGTGGTGCCTGAAGAGGAGCCTTTCAAATTGCCTAATAAAGGCAGAGATGACGTCTATGTAAGCTTCATGAGTTTGAAGTCCTCTCAAGCAACCAATCAGGAGCCTACCCAGGAAAGAGGCACGGGCCTGCAGCCCGGCCCCATGACCATGATGCTAAAGCAAGACAATCAGTTAGCCAAATTGAGATTTTTGACCAATGAAAGAACTCCCGGGCTGAGCGCCATTCTGCTACTTTCAGACCCAAGTACCCAATTCCCCTGGCCCAGCTTTCCCCAATGCCCTGATGAACCCATGGAAAATGTTAAGTTTGGAGGTGGGGTGCTATATAGACCAAAGGACCCCACGCTCCAAACTTATTGCCATTTTTAAATAAAGGTTATGTTACTTTGGCTCATACAGCTATTACCATATTTTGTATTTGCTGTCTATAAGTTAAGTTCAAGATCCCCCAATCCTCCTGCCCCTCTGCCTGCAGTTTTCTGTCCACCTGGTGCTCCCTTTGGGCTCATTCATTTTACTGATTACCCATTAAAGCCCGAATATAAGGATTATACACCAGAGAAAATCATCAGACTTGACCCATTAGCCCACATCTAATCCGCCGTCAGATACAACCACCAAGGCCTGTGGATATTCTCTACCCCCAAGTTATTTAGAGGAAAATTCAACTACCTCCCGGCCTATAATGTTTATATGGAACCACCCGTAACACCAAAACCAATGCCAGCCTCTTCCCCTGACCTGCCAACCAACCATACCAGCAAGCTTTTTGGTATAGTGTACATCACCCTCACTGGGGTGGTGGACACCATTGTATTGGCTGCTGGCCCGTGGTCTTGGTTAGGAAAGTCTGCTTCTTACCTCTTAAAATTAGCCCCTCTCTTGTTGTGGGCCCTGCCCGCAAAAACCCAACCCAAGTTACCTTTGAAACCAGCGGGCCAGCCACCCAAGAGTGGGTCCCTGACACAATGTATGATCCTTCCTCAATAAAAGTCTTCTTTATCTTCTCTCTTATTTCCTTTGATTTTACTATTCTTCAACTTTTTTTGGTATTTGGTACAATCATATGCTTATTTTAAAGTATAGTTTATAGATAAAATAGATGAAAATAGTTGTTTTGGGGATTATTTTAACTTTTGGGCTTTACGCAACTATGTTGCTACTAATCAACCCCATTTTTTATTGCAGATTTAGAATTCTGAGGCTTTTTTAAACCTATGAATGTTTTTTGAATTTTTATTTTTGGGAATTTTTTGGGTAGTTTTTGGAGTTCAAAAAATCTAAAATTTTAAAACTGTTTTTTCTTAGTCAAAATGCCGTAAATACAAATGGTGTTTTTACTAGTAAATTGAGATAGCAAAAATTTGAGATGGTGTATTTCAAGATGGCATTTTTTGAGATGCCGTTTTTGAAATGGTGTATCCTACCCATAAATTATATTTATTTCAAATTCACCTCATTTCTGATATGAAATTTGGTTCTTGGATTTGACAATCCCGCAATTTCAGATTTGTTAAGTTTTACATGATGTCTATGATTTTTTTGAAATACAGTAAATCTCAAATTTTACATTGGAATCCTGCATTTCTGATTCATGTATCCTGCATTTGTTTGCTGTGTGTTGTCTTTTATTAGTTGAGTTATCTGTTCAAGGGATTCAAAAATTTCCAATTTAAATAAACCAAAAAAGTCAAATTAAATATTTGATTTTGTAAATATTTTAATTTTTACTCAGCTGAGTTGCCTGCAAATGTGATTCAAAATTTGGACCAAGGATTTGAAAATCCCGCATTTTTACGTTTAGGTTCTGAATTTACAGTACCAATCCCCAAGCACAATGTTGTACTTGGTATGGACTGGATGAGAAAGACCAAACCTCATATTGACTGGGGTAGCGCTACCCTCACCATACAACAAGGAGAGGTACACTACCATGTGTATCTGACCCACCTTGACACACTTATAAGAGACCATGTATTTGTGAAAATTACAGCAACAGAAGAAGAAAAAGACCCCAGCAAGATTGATTAGAACACCTGCATGTGTGAGATTATCCACTTTAAGGATGCAGATACCTCATACAAACATGACCCAATCTGACAACAGCTAGTCCTAGAATTCCCTTCAATTTTTCAAGAAATGTTAACAGGGCTACTGTCCGGCTGTGGCATCCAACATGAAATTGACTTCAAATGAAGTTTTCCAAAAGCATGACCTATCTACCGCCTAACACCACAAGAGGACAACACACTAAAGGCCTAACTAGACAAATGCCTTTATAAATGACTAATATGGCATTCTAAATCTCCTTTTGGTGTGGCTGTCTTTTTTGTAGCAAAAAGGAATGGGGACTCCACCTAATCACAGAATACAGGAAACTCAACAAGGTCACAATTAAGAACAGGTATCCCCACCCCTGATTGATGATCTTTTTGACGCCCTGGGGGTCCCAAATCCTCACAAAAATTGAAATTACAGCAGGCTATCACCAAATTTGCGTAAAGCCTAAAGACATACCAGAGAGTGCATTCAGAACCAAGTACAGGTCCTTTGAATGTGTTGTTCTCAATGTTGGTATGATAAACGCTCCCAGTATCTTTGTGACCTTAATGAACAAAGTTTTTAAAGAACACATTGGAAAAAAAGCAATTATCTACCTGGACACCATCATTATTTACAGTCCCAACCTGGAACAACACTGGGAAGATGTCTTCCTGATCCTCTGCACCCTTGAAGAGAACTAATTGATTGCCAAACTGTCAAAGTGTGTTTTTCTTGTCTGAACCTCCATTCCTTGGTCACATTATCAGCAAGGTCAGAATCAAACCAGACCCAGGAAAGATACATACCATAACAGAAATGCAAGCCCTAAGAAATAAAAGTGAACTATGTACCTTCCTAGGCATGATGGCCTATATTAGAAGGTTCATCCCTGACTGGGGTACTCTGACAGCCCCCCTGTCAGCCATTACAGGCAAAATGACCAAGTTTGTATGGAAACCTCTATGAGATCAACATTTCTGCCAGCTAAAATAATGTATGATCACCGCCCCCATCCTCCAATATCCAAATTGTGAAGGAATATATGAGTTAGAAACCAATGCATCTGACTGCGCCATAGGAGGGGTACTCCATATCCAGACTGTAGAAAAGAACTTCCTCCTGGTGGTGTACAAGTCAAGGAAGTTATCTGACAGCAAACAAAGATACCCCATACACTAAGGAGTTGATAGATATTTTGAACTGCCTCATGAAATGGTAATACTATCTAGAAGGAGCCCAAACATTCAAAGTACTCACTGACCACAAATTGTTGATATTCTTCAAGACACAACAACACTTATCAAGAAAAAAGCCAAGTGGGTGAGTCTCATACAGAGATACCCCATACAAATCAAATATAATCCAGGCAAAGAAATGCTTACTGCAGATGCCCTGTCAAGGCTATACAGCAAACACGTCTTCTGCACTGATGGCAACCCCAACTGGCCTGTGTTAATCATGGGAAATCTTCAGGAAGGGTTCCCACCTGGCACACCAATGGTCATTCAAGAGAAAGTCCTCAAGAACAAACATCTGTTCAAAAACGTATATGGTACTCTACACTGCATATTAGCAAATATTGATACTGTATCATATGTCCTGTCAAAACAAAAGATTAACACAATTATTTGATACCACAGATATCTGGGATACACCTGTAGCAGGAACTTGCATGAATATTTCAAGACACGCTACTGGTGGCCCAACATGTTAGACAACATCAAGGAAATACTAGACCAATGCAAAGTCTGTGAAAATTTAACCCATTCCAAAGCCCCCCAAGTCAGTAATACCAGTGTCAATCACACAACCTTTCAAATTGTGGTCACTAGATATTGTGGAATCAATGTCTTTCAACAACAAAGACAAAAAGTACATTATCACAGCTATCAACTATGCGGCTTGATGACCTGTAGTGCAAGCTATAAAAGAGCATAAATGAAACAGTGCAAGATGGTTTATTGGCAAAGAAATCATAGCTAAGTTTGGGAAACCTGAACTTCTGATTAAATATGGAGGAACCAAACTCATAGCCATAGATACCAACATCTACCCTGCCAAAAATGAGATAAAACACACCTTGGCCAGTCCATATCACCCACAAGCAAACAGAAGAGTAGAGCAATTGAACAGCTTTATTTTAGAGGCGCTCAGTAAACTATCTGCCAAAAATCCAAAATTACAGGCTGACATGCTACCAGCAGCACTAATGGTGCGTCATACATGGGTCAACCAAAATACAGGAAAAAGCCCATATGAACTTTTTTATGGGCACAAGCCTGCCATTGCCAGTAATAAGTTGGGAAAACAAATACCTATCCCTAAAAAAGTATCAACAGACAACAACCCTGACGTACAACACGCCAGAAAAGACCAAAAAACTAAAGAAAAGGAAAAGTGAAAATAGAGGTAATCCCCCTCCAACAAGAGAGATTCCAAGTCAGAGACAAGATTTGGGTTGTCAACCATGATCAGCATAAACTAGACTCAGGCTTAAAAGGACCAGGAATTGACATGGCAGTCAAGCCCAACAACACTTACATTATCAAGGGAATTGACATACACACTGAAATCAAACACATGCACCATGACCAACTCCACCTTTGCAAAGCAAGGACAGCACAACACAATTCACAGTTACCTGTTCCTGACACCAAACTAGATCAGTACCAAGCTTGAATCCCCAACACTCTCAAGAAAATTCCCAATTTTTCACCTTCCAGCACTCCAGGGGGAGATGTCACAACATCTTCAATTACTCCCTCTCAGGAAAGTAATTCCCTGAGTGATTCTCTGACTAATCACTAAGTTGATGGCAATTCTATCATTTGCCCATCTATTATGGGGATCAAAATTTTTGAGTCCTAAAAGGGAAACTACTCAGACAGCCTCATGACTTAAGAGGAAAAATTACTTGGATAAGCCCCATGATTATCATGACGTACATGGACAGTATTTGACTTATCATGATACTATGTAATACCCTATATCCATATCAAATAAAGTGTTATTCTCTTCTTAATTTTCCCCTTTATTTTGTTCCATATACTTCCCAGAAGTATATACTTGACACTAGTATTCATTTTTATCCTAGCATCAAATAATTAATACATGAGGTTCTGTTGGCTTTGCCTTTAGAGGAGAAGGTAAGAAAGCACTGCAACATAGTGGAGATATTGCATAAAGAAAGCAGATACTATTTTTAGGAAATTCAATACAGTAGTTTCAAAAGCTATGGCAACAAGCAAAATTTCTTCAGATTTAAACAAAATGATTTCAGATTTAAACAAAATCCAAGTTGCGCAAGATTCAGGATTCAATTAATTTAAATATCTTTGGTTAATAAATGAACTGTCAAACCAAAAACAAAATTTCACTAACCCATCATACAAAATTATATCAAACATCAAGTGGTGTAGTTCAAACCACAAACAAAATGAACTGACACAACAAGTGAAATGAGTGGATGCTATTCTGGAGTATATTATAATCCAATCAGGATTAATATGAGGCACCAACAGAAGGACTAAAGTGAAACAAAACTTGAGCAATCTAGAAGCAAGATTACACAAGCACAAAACAAAATGAACTCACACAAGATGTGTAATATGAGCAGCCTAAAATATAAAACTATCAATTTAATAGCCAATCAATAGCTATCCAATTTAGAACCAGAGGTATTTTATCCATTTTCATGGCTCCAGATTTTTATGAAAAGGTTTTGAGAACCTTCAAAATATGGACTTGAGATTACAATAAAAATAATTCATTGAATTTTAAATTTTCTACTTTTAGTGATTTTATCCTAGGTTCTTTTACAATGGTTTTTACAAGCAATATCTTTGACGGTGCCTGCAGCCAAGCCAGCTGCAATGGAGGCAAGGCTCAGAATGTGGAGGCACCCGTTTACACCCAAGCCTTAGAGGCGGGTAACAAAAAAGCTGACCTGTTACTGTCCCCTGACCCATATGGCTTTGACTTGTTTGAGAGTCACTTAGCGTCTAGCTCTGCCCTTGCTCCCACACCCACCCCTGCACAAGCTGCCCATCAACCAACCAATCAGGATGGCAACCTTGATTTGGAACAACTTTCTGCCACCAGCCAACCTGCCCCCTACAGCCAATCAGGCTTCAGCTCCTGCCGCCCAGCGCCCCAAACACAGAATAATCACTGCCCAAATTCTTCAGGAAATTGTGGCACTAAACCTACAGGGTCTGTTGTGGGACCAGATTGCCGCCCAGTTGCAATTTACCTGTGCCACCATAATGCGGGAGTTCAATAACCTAATGAACAAGGGAAATCTGATTGAGACAGCCAAGAAGCCAAAGAAGGCCACAGAGTCCCAGATAACTGAGGCCTACCCAACAATTCTTGACCTCCTCCAGCGGGACCCCAAGCTTTCCCTGACCCAGGTCCGGAAGCAACTTGCAC
Source organism: Entomophthora muscae (assembly GCA_014839935.2). NCBI lineage: Eukaryota > Fungi > Entomophthoromycota > Entomophthoromycetes > Entomophthorales > Entomophthoraceae > Entomophthora > Entomophthora muscae. The sequence goes on from QTSX02001600.1 coordinate 60,844, forward strand.
ACCATGGCATTTGGGTGTCTGAGCGCATGGTGCAGCTCTGGATGCACGGAAAGGTGGCTTCCATACAGGTTCTTACCAATTTTGCTGGCAACCAATGGGATGGCGCTGAGGATTCCCCATATGACACTGCAATCAAATCAACCCTGGTCAGATGCTTGACAAGTCTAACAGATGACATCATGTTTGTCTTGTACTACAAGTTATCAATTGCATTTGACAATTTTGGTGAGCAAGGAAAAGCCACCGCCAAGAATGTAAGGAAGAAGGTCAAGAAGGGGACTTTCATTGGTGCATTTATGGCTGTTTCAGCCAAGGGTTTTGTCTACTATTGGACAAACCCTGATTTCATCAATGGGTACTCATAGGGCCACATCCTCAGTGGATTGCTCAACTCCTGGGATGGCTCAAATTCCAAATACCTGGTTTTCTTGAGCCACCAGATGGAGGAAAGCTCCACTGCCCTTGAGGCCATCCAGGGATGCAGGCACCAGGCCTCAGTCTACCCCACCGGCCATGCAGATGTCCATCTGGCTGATGTTGTCTTCTTCAACATTGGAGATACACTACGGGAGTGCCGCCCTCAGGCTTTCAACAACCTCTATCTTGGGGTCCTTGACCACAATTTTCCCTTTGGTCATCAAATGGTGGCTGACTTGTTTGTGCAAATGGTTTTCCATGTGAACATGGGCAACCAATCACGCAAGGATAAGCGCCTCCCACTCTGTGCCACAGCCACTTACCAGCCCATCCAGCCAATGACTGATGAGGAGTACAATGAGCGGTATATGGCAGCCATCACGCGCAATCCTCCTGCCTCTACCCCTGCCACCAACACCCCCCGCCCGCAAACCCAACCCATCCAATCTCAGACCCCCAGGCCAGCACCGCCTCTATGTCCTCCTTCCTGTGCCATTCTGCCTACTAGGCATCACTCTTTCCCGCCTCAATAAACCCCTGGTCCCAGAAAATTTCTATTTATATTATCTTTATTTTGAATTTTAATTGTTTGTGTTCTCTTTGTTTATAGTTGGTTTTATTCTTTATGTTCAGCTTATTTATATAAAATCATATATTTACTATGTCATGTATCTAGATCCTGAACACAGTTATTTTTAGCACCCAACCATAACCCCTTGTGAAAATATTAACAACAGTTTGGTGATCAGCTAAATTTGAATTAGAAAATTATAGTGTTAACTGTTTTTAGATAAAGTTGTTACTGATCCAAATTCAAAACCTTAATGATAAACTTTAAGCCAATCAGGAGCCAAGTGATAAAGTAATTGTTGTGACATAAAGGGTCATTAAATAATTCTTATATGCATGTGCGCTAATTAATATGATTGGCTGGATGTTTTGCCACAGTGGCAATGGCGTACAATGGCAAAACATCCAGCCAATCATATTAATTAGCGCACATGCATCAAAGAATTATTGAATGACCCTTTATGTCACAACAATCACTTTATCACTTGGCTCCTGATTGGCTTAAAGTTTATCATTAAGGTTTTGAATTTGGATCAGTAACAACTTTATCTAAAAACAGTTAACACTATAATTTTCTAATTCAAATTTAGATGATCATCAAATTGTTGTTAATATTTTCACAATAAGTGTGTTTAAGTGCTAAAAATAATATGGTAATCAAGGAAACAATGCCAACACAAAGCAAATAACACACATATTGAGATGAACGTAAAACATATACACAATGGGTAAAAAGATGGGATAATGTAGTAGATGGGAAAACAAAAAGGAATAAACAAAGAGGCAGCAGTATCAAAATAATACAGAATTTATTGGGGCAAAAGCTATAAAAACATATGGAAAGGTTAGTAAAAAAATAAAATGAGAGAACTCAAAAAGCTTCTAAAGGACCTCAACTTGGTGATTTCCAAAATCAAAGACATTGACTGTAAGGTCAAAGCAAAGGTGAAGTCAGCCGTCCTTGAAGGCAAGAAACTTGACATAGTGACATCCAAGGCATTAATGACCAAAATTCCTGAAACATTAGAAACAACAATCAAGTGCTAACTTAATATCCAGAAAATGGTGGTTGAGGGGCTCCAGTTCAAGGCCTACAATCTTTCCGCGCCGTCTGTCTGGGTTGATGACCCAGAGATGTATGCACATCTCAAGCCAGCAAAGCGCACCAGGGCAGAGGACACCAAATTGCCAGCGCAATTGATTGCGCCAAGAATGGCCAAGCTGGCTGAAGCTGCCGGCAAAGAAGAAACACAAGAAGGTAACCTAAAAAATAAAATTAATAAATTTTCAAAATACTTACCTTTTTTTCTTAGAAAACGTAGACGGTGAACTCTGCAGGGTCCCGGTCCCTTTTGTCCCAGCCATCTTTTATGCTAATTATGCCACTCACATGGCCAAGCAATTGTATCTGTCCCCCCCTGTTGTGCAGGAGCTTGAAGACAGAATTCACGGGTCCTTCCCAATGACAAGGGACGCGCTAGCCGGGCTGACGCATGCCAAGGGGGCATCCAAGTGGGCAGTTTCTGCCTACAAGGATGCCCAACTGGTCTGCCTGGACCTGGTATCACTCAGTGGAGTTTACTTTGTAAACTCCATTGAGCTTGTTTGGGACGTCCTGGTGACGCTCCCATTCAAGAATGTACTGGAGATGGGCCAGGCTCACGCAGCTGCTTGCTTTTGCTTCCCGGTGGAGCACACCCTGTCTTACCTTCTTGAGAACTTTGGGCGCGTGGTGAGCAAATTGGCTGTTGCAGACGCAACAGCTGTAAAGAAGACCAAAATCCTCCTGGTGGACTTCAGGCTGGCCTGGAGTGCCAACAAGACGGGGGTCCCAGCAGCTATGGAGCTCATGTTTGCCAAGACAAAGCACAACAAGAAGATAAGCACGGTCTATAATAAACTGTGTGAGTTCACAGAAGCCTTTGCAGGGCAAAGGCTTCATCTGGTTGTTTACCTGGGGTTCTTATTCTTCTTTGGGATGGGCGCGTCTGTTGAGGACCTGGACAGGGTCTTTCTGGGGATCAACAAGGCCTTGCTCGCACTCGACAGGAAGAAGGTCCCCCCTGGATACAACTTGGTTGATCATGTGATCCAGGACGCACTGGTCCTGGCTGGTATCTACAGGTTTGCAGCCCCGCCTGAAAAGCTGCTGCTTCACTCCCACCTGACCCTACCCCCCTTCACCAGCAGGAGGGAGTATTTCAATATGAGTGTATCCACCATCCACAGCGTGGCGGTGGAGGTTGTGCGCCACCTCCATCATGGAGTGGGTACATACTGCCAAACTCACTACAGGTGTTCTTAATAAATTCTTTTCTAATAAACATCTTTATACTCTACAATATTTTTATTATAATTAATTTTTCAAATAATATTTTAGAAAACAAGATTTGCAAAATATATTGCAGAAATGGGTTTCATAAAAGTATAAAATTATAGGTAATAAAATAAATTCTAGCTTGTACATTTTACGTTTATTTTTTTAAAATTAATTTTTACATTTATTTGACCAAAGTGATTTAAATATTTTTGCATAATCCAGTACTGAGCATTTGGGATTACCTCAGATGACATAATAAAATAATATACAATAAAATAAATAAATTACTTACATCTATTGATGGATCTTCTGAATGTGATTGTGGGCTTGGAAACATCTAAATATAAAATGATAATTAATAAATCTTGAATAGTAAATTAGAGAATATAAAAAAGTTGAACACACTAAGCCTTTAATTGATTGGCTGTTTGGCTAGGAACAAGGTGATGAACAAATCAGCATGGCCATATAATTTGGCCATGGTCTCAGCTGGGAGGGTATGGATCCCAGCCTGCAGCAAATCAAACAGGTTCTCAGTCCCAGTTGGGGTTCCTTGCTTGATGACTCGCTTGAGCCACCCAAAGACTTCCTCAATGAGATTTAGGAAGGGCAAATAGATGGGGGAGGAAGAGAAGGCGCATATTTGCTGTAGCCAATTGCTGGGAGCCCACTGCAATGCTTGTGTCAATCATTGGAAATTCCTCGAGAATGTCAGCCACCTTGTGGAGACCAACATTATCCAACACAATTATGTTGGTGAAGCCCAGGCTCGTGCACCTCAGGTGCTCCTGGACCAATTGGAGAAATGATAGTAAGGTCTGGCTATTGTGGGAGCATATTATCATTTGGTAGAGCTTGACCCCCTTTGGACCAAGGAGAGCCACCATTGAATGGGCTGTGGCGTGGACTGCAGCACGCCGAGCCACCCCGTCATTGGAGCCTCTGGGGACATACCCATACTCCTTGTGCATTGACAAGGCAAATGCTGATTTGTTGATATAATAGAATTTCACTATCCCCTTGGCTTTGAGGGCATTGTACGCCTCAGCGTAATTTTTCTGGGTCTCAATATTGGCTGGGCTGTTCCAATTGTATGGGGATACCCCGAGTTTTTTCCAGGAAAATCACATTCCCTTGACCAAATGATAATAGAAGGAAATTGAGGCCTCAATCCCAAAATCAGACTTGACCATGATCTGTATATTTGCCAGTTCAAGATGGCAATCTCAGGTTATCCACTGGTGTATTGCCCATTTGTGCTCCTTGGTGAGCATGGTTGACACATGCAAGGATTTCTCCGCGGCAAGGACACAACCAGTATTAATGAATTTATGGAAGGTCTTGCTGGCGTACTTGGGATCCACTCTAACAATGGCTGTGGCTGCCTTGTAGTCACCCAATTCCCACATTAGCTTAAGCAGGATGATGTGTTTGATGTCAGGGATGCGCTTCTGGGAGGGCTTTGTGGGTTCAGACAAGCCAGGATCCTGATTGATGACAGGCTTGCAAGGCATGGGCACCTTGTTGTAGAAGGCTGCAACCTTTTTGAGCACTAGCTGTCCCTCATTGGTTTGGTAGAACTGGGGCTCCTTGTCATCCTCCTGATTGCCATCACTGATGTAGGGCTCAGAGCTAGTATCAAGTACAGGCTTCACCTTCTCCAGCATGGCTGACGGGACTGACTCTTGCCGGTACACAACGTCAAACACATACAAAGTAAGTTCTACCTCCTTGTTTCTAACCATTTTGGTAGTGGTGACCTTGGTTGGCTTCCAGGTCAGCTTTGGGACCCAAGGGTTTATGCTCCGCACCCTAGCAGCTTGTGCTCCTTGAACTGTCTGTGTCAGTGCAGCGTCACTATAGAACTCTCCTCTCCCGCCTCCCTCCTGAGTAGGCACTTGTGTTGTACTAAGTCTATTCTTTGACCCGCGGGGGCAACTGCAACTGCAGCACACAACAGGTGCAATGATAGTCTGTTGTTGTGTTACTTCCATTTTACAATTTAATAAAATATTAAATAAAACTTAATTAATTTATACACTGGTTTTTAATTTTTGCTTTTATCTGTTTATGGATATTCAATTAATATTTTTTCCCACCCAGTATCCCAATTATAGATTTTTTATTTCTTAGTTAGTTGTTTCTGGTTTTACAACGCCCATTTTAGAATAGTAAAAAAAATCCACCCATTTTCTTAGATTTTACTGCCAAATTCAAACACCCAACACAATATTTTTAAAATTTATGTTTCAGATCTTGTGTCTTATTTTAGATACCTTGGTATCATTCATGATTACAATCCATTGCACACATTGCATGAGTGATTTTGGTTACATTGTGAGTTGCTATTGTGTTTTGTTTTTGGATTGAGTTTTGATACACCTTGCTTGGGTGTATTTTGTCACTGATTCACATAGTAAACATATGTACACCAAAAGTCAACTCACACCATTTTGTTTGTGAATCAATGTATTTTGGATTATATTTTGAATGGTTTTGCTTTGCGTGTGAGCCTTTTGTTGCTGTGTTGACCCATTTTGCCCACTAACGCCAATAAACCCTGTTAACAGAGTGTATCTTTTAACCTGAGAGTTGGATTTTGTTTAAATCTGAAGAATTTTTGCTTGTCCCCATAGCTTTTAAAACTACTGTAAGAGGTAATTGCCTTGAGGTTTTTTGAGTGGGCAGAAAAGGCATAACCGCTTTAGCTATTCCAAATAGTAAAGAGAAAATGGAAGGTTTAAAGGAGCTTAACCTTATTTGAAATGATCATGGTATTTATATAGCGCAAGGTGTGGCAAATAAACCCATCTAAACTCAAGAAAGAAGCAGATCAAAGTAGCCACCAAGAGAAACACAGTGGTGATTATTTTTTGAACAAAATACTAAAAGGCCCTATCCAAATAGGTGCAATATATAAGATATTGCATAAAACCAGTGGGATTCAAATTCAATTAAAAGAAGATAATTAAGAGCCACCTGTAATAACAAACTTTTTAATCCAAACAAAAATTTATAATGAGTAACAAATGATGTCATAGATCTTACCAACCCTAAACATACAACATGAAGTAAAGTGTTGAAAAGATATCTATTTTTACTAATGAAAAATTGATGTTAATATACATATCATCCAAATATCTGAGAATGAAAGAGGTCAAAACATCCTTCATTGAAAAGATTGGGGACAACAATCATAGTGCTTGTTGCCTTACTAACTTCATTTGAAGGTTTAAAGAGTTTTGAAAATTGCTTGCTAATCTACAAATAAAAGAAAAATCAATCAAATGGAAGAAAGTTGAAGGCAGATTACAAAAAAATGGAACATGGGTGAAACCATGTATAATTTCAGCTTGAGCTCACTCTTCAAGTCAAAAGCTTTACTTATAGAAGGATTGTAAAACAGTTAGAAAACTTTTGGGGATCATTAGGTAGACAGATATGGAAACATGTAGCTTTGTTTTAAAGAATAATAAGTAGTTTTCAAAGCTATGGCACTAAGAAAAAAACTGGCAACAGTGGTGAAATCAACTGTCAGGATGCAAAAGTGAGAATCTAAAAGTGGCCAAGTCAACAATTATAATATTTCAAACTTGAATTAAAACAACTCATCTGAAATTAAATTTTATTATGGCCATATAAATACTTTTTATTCATTCTCTTAACTAAAAAAGTCAAGAAAAAGTAGTCACTTTATTATAAAGAGCCATATTGAAAATTTAAAAAGTGTCAACCTGGCCACTTTTAGATTCTCACTTTTGCATCCCTACAGTCAATTTTGCCACTGTTGCCAAAAAACTCATATAGGAGCAAAAATAACTCAAATGTAAACAAAATAACCTCAGGTGCAAAGAATAAAAGCCAATGGATGCATGTTGCTTTAAAATAGATCCAGGCTCATTTCTATCTCACCCTGAGATATGTTGGTTTCATTTACAGATGAGTTATTTACCTGCAGATGAACTTTTTCCTAAGCGCCATAGTTTTGAAAACTACTGTGTGAAATAAAGAACCCTGGCATATTGGTAGTTTTAAACATCCAAGCCAGTGCTTCACAACCTCGTGTTAATTTTTTTAAAAAACAAGGAAAACCAAGGCTGATAGATAGATTGACATGTGCGTCCACAACTAGACTACAAGACTGACAGAATTCAGGAAAGGAAAGCAGGTGGTTTGAAACCTGGATTTGAGACAGGTAACAAATGGATTTAAAAATACTAATCAATCTCTTTTGGGTAAATAAATGACAGCTTAAATAAAGCATATAATAAAATGCCTGCCCTTTAGAGGCTTGGCATTACAAATAGCAAAATGGGGCTCAGGATCAATCTGGAGTTAATTTGATCCACCATATCAATCGGTGAGTTGAGCACAAATTTTAGAAAATTTACGCCTGGCAAACCATAAGAACATCCTGCAGCAGCCTTCATAGCTGTGAGGGTAAACTAGACCACCCCATTGGAAAACCAACTGGGCTCAACACAAAAGTAAAAATTGATGGAACTATATTCATCAACAATGGATCTGGAGCTTCCTTGATTTCTTTCTGATCTCAGTGAATTCTGTTTAATCTCACGGCTGTAAGAACTACTGTAGCAAAATGATTAAGGCAGCTCAAACGCTTAGGCTTTTGGCCCAGGATGAGCAAAAATTGGGTAGCAAGGAGAAGACAGCTATATAGCTGAACCTGGTTAGTTCAACACCCTTGGGTTGAGTAAATAAACAGTGATTGATAGTTGATCTCCATCAAAAACTGTTAGAATAAGTTTGGTTGGCCAGCCAACCCTAATCCAATGCATTTTTAACATGGAATAAGTAGATGCATCAAAGCAGCTGAAGCCTAAACTCAACTAAAGGGCTGATTTAAAGCCTCTACTCATCTGAAGGTCCCAAGCTGATAAGACTGAGGCTATTTATATCATGCTTTAACTAGCCAACGTCCAGCAGAGGATCAAGCATGGGATTGAAATTAAGGGGATGCAATAAAGCAGGGAGGTGAATCATGTGCACTGAATCAAAAGTATGGTGTGATTAGGGATAACCCCAGAGATAGAGTGATGGCCAGCCCCAAGAAAAGTAAGCCCAGGCAAAGTTATCCCATTGCCATCAACCATGGGTAGCTGCAGAGTAGCCAAGGGAAAGCTCTAAGCTTGCCGCCAAGGGTATCTCTACTCCCCCCTTTTGGTACATGCAAGCTGATTGACCCTATGACCCCTAGCTCTACTGAATTTTTTATCAGTGGTTATTCAAGATGACCCTGTACAGCAGCCGTATAAACTGGTGAGATGAACAAAATCAACTCTGCCTAAAGGCAGGGCTGAAAGCCAAGGGATCTATACTAGAGCGCAGCAGGTTTGGGTGCACTCCAGCCTTGTCTTTAGACCGAGATAGTTTCATCCATCTTAACAGGTTATAGAACTGCTGGTGCACTATGAATACCTAAGCCTCCTATCAGGTATACAAGATCACTCAAATTGGTTGCACCTTACCCTCTGGGTATAAGGTTTTCTTGGCTGCAGATCACCCTATACCACCTAAAGCGGTAGGCATACTGTCTCTTTAGCGGCAGATGCTTTACCTAATTGAAAGCTGGCATGAGATGGTCAACCCTGACATAAATGTTTGGCCAGGACCACTTTCCCCTGGAGAAAAGCCTCCTAGTTTAACATGCTTGCTTTGGGATCCTCCTGGTGCAGCTAAACTTAGGAGGCTACTCTGGGGCGGGTCCAGAAGGTAGTTCCCTACCTGTAAGTATCAAGCACATGGCCTGGTGCTGCTAGCTATGATACCTAGATCTTTATCCGGTACACTGGATAGTCTAGCATCACCCCAGCCTCCCCAAGAAGACATGGTTGTATGCTGTCTCCAAAGTTTGTGATAGCAGCAGATCTTTATCCCAGCCAGATCTTAAATCAGGATGCAATGGCTTTCAAGAAGCACTCAACAAAGCTGAACTTGGGAAGACTGATAGATGATGTGAGGTCCATTTGAATCTTTCACAAAATGCTTCAGGCCTGGTTTAAAACATGATCCATGTTGAAGGGCTGCCTTGTAGAGCTGAACCCTTGGTATTGGAGTGGCCTGTGCAGGGGTGGTGGTAGATACTGCAGCATGGGTGAACTTGGCTAGATTATGGGATAGCTTGCTTTTGTTAAGGAGTGTGCCAAGCCCAGATTGCTTGGTTTATAGGTCAGTCCAACCAGGAGAGCTTGCATCTGAATTGTTGGAGTGGGTATGGATTAGTTTTGGTTGATCTGAGAGAGAGATATGGAAGTGTACATAGTGATGGCATGGTAACCTATAGAGGGGAAGTGAAAAGATGTGAGAGAATGATGATCTCATTGAATAATAGGGTTGACTTCTAGGTTGAAATCATTGTGGCTTGATCCTGGTAGCAATCAGGGATCAAATATGAGTGAAAAAGGGGTGGCTATTTAACCTGGCTGATGGGGTGTTGATAAACATCTGGGGGACCGGCCAGCAAGACTGAAATCCTGCTTTTGATCTTGTAAGATAGGGACCATGCTGATCTGGCAGGATATGATTGGTTGAGATCTGAAAGGGCCAGGGGCTTAAACGGAAACCTTTAAACTGGGGGTTAACTTTGACAGCATGGGAAATCGGGGCAGTACAGATTGGTGAAGATTTTACTATTTATCTGATTGGAGGTTTATAATCCTAAATTCAACCTCGTGTGGCAGGGGTTTCAGAAGGGTGATTAAAACTGGATCTTGTCCAAACTGATTGGGCTGGGTGTATCTTGCGATCTGGATGGATCCATTTTCTGCTGGAGTTGATTCCATTCGTTGGAACAGGGTCTACTGCAATATAAATTTTAAATGGAGCAGGTATTTGGATCTCGTTAATGATAACTAAACATTGATTCATTTTGGCCAGTTTTGACAGCTCCAATGTGGCCCAACGAAAGGTAGGATACTTTATTTGACGTCATAGATAGTTTATTCTAATCAGGTGGGGACTCAATTGGCATAGAGTTTATTTTAAATGGTTTCGCCAGAGACGATGGCATCATATAGTTCCTTGATGGCAACAAAGGAACCAACAAATAGGACAAAGAATCCCAGGATGACTATGAGGAGCGAAACAACATGGGAGGTGATGGATCGATTCTGGCGTCCGAATAGCTTGTAGTGGCAGAAGATGGGGACAAGGAAGATGATGATGGAATTAGATATGGCACCAAATACTGACATGAGTCTCTTGAAATAGGGAACGAACATGGCAATAAGAGTCAAGCCAATTACGATGGCGCCACGCAAGACGAGGCGCCCAAGGAACTGCTTTCCAGGGGCCATGGCATCGAACTTCAGCACACGCTCCTGCTCCATTGCGAAGGAGCACAGGTAGATCGGAGCAGCCAGCAGCACATGGGCAGTGATGAGAATCAAGCCTACAGTGGCTCCTCCATTCTTGCCCATGGACAGAAAGATGGGGGCTTTGACCTGCTTACCATAGTACAGGTACCCAGTGGCGCCCATCAAGATATACATGGCGGAGATGGAAATAACCGCATACAACACTGTCTTGTTCCACGCCTTGGGGTTGCGCATAGTGGCCTCGACGTGAGGGAAGACAACATTACCACCATAAGAGAAGGCAATGGTAGAAAGAGCGATTGGGAGTCCGCTCCAGTTGACACTGTCGTACTCAGGGGACGTGGCGGCAGCAGAATACTGGAAGGAACCTTGGATCGCTACACACAGAACACTGATCAGCGTAGTAAGCGCACCAAAAACCCCCAAAAGAGTCACTTCTCTGATCGTCTTGAGGAACACAAACGGGACTCCCACAATGACACCGGAAACAAGGATCCAATACCGGAAATGCATATTCCAGGAAGGCGCGTAGTCTTGCAGAAGCGTGTGGATATTGAGGCCACTCACGAGAATGTAGATGCACGCACCTGAGAGTGATATGGAATAGTGGAAGACTTTGGTGAAGGTACGGGCCACTGATCCAAACGCCGCCTCGGCAACATCAGGGTACTCCTCCAGGCGCGACCCTTCCTTGTAATACAGACACTCAATCAGCATCTTTGACGTGATAATCGACGCAACCGCTGTCACCGCAAACAAGACAATGCCATACCACCCGCTGTCACCTAGAGTAGCTGGAAGCGCCAACACTCCCGTGCCAGCCACTACACAGATGATGTTGAAGTAAGCTGCAAAGCTGGAGCTTGTGCGGTGGGAATGGTCTTCCTTCTCAAAGTGATTATTTTCTTTTTCCATGCTCGCCCTTCCGACCTCCCCCCCACTATATACCTACCATCACCAAAGCTCCACCTAAGAAATCCAATAAATATCCAGTTTAAAATTTAAAGACTGCCCGTTTCACGGCAGAATCGAATTACTACCCAACCCTCATTGTAAATTAAAAGTTTCTCAAGGCCCTTCCGGATTATCTGGCTGGATTTGAAATTACAATTTGAAATTACAATGCAGCCGCACTCGGATCGAAGTTAATTAGGATTTAGCCATGAACTTAGCAGGCATCTTCAACCCTAACCGCCTTGATTCAACAAACGTAACAGCTCCACCATCGGAGCAGCTGAGATAAGATAAAAATCAAGTCAAACAAGCACCTGTCAAAGCCAGGGAATTACGTTAAAATTTATTTATAGAGTTAAACAAGCCACCCCTGATTCACCATTGGCTCGGTTTTCCAATCCAGCGAAGATCAAGTCCTAACCAATCAACTTAACCCGCCACTCTTCCCCACATTTTTTCAAGTTACCCCTAAGTTTGTTCTAGCAGCGTTGCATTCCCTCAGTAACTATTTTTGTCAATAGCCTCACTTTAAGCAATGTATATTCGCATGTGACATAAACCTGATCCCTCTTCCAACTCAATCACATTACCTCCAGATCCCACTAGAACCACATTCCTTGTCCTCTTAATAATCCACCAAAAGCCCACCTATCCAAAGTGGATCCAAGCCTATGGACCCTTCGAACGCTCTGCAACTTTTCAGCTTCAAACCTGGGCGTTTCGATTAGGATGGTGATTCCCATCCAAATTCATTAACCCCCACCTGTTCCGATTCGGACCTCGATGTTCCAGCCCAGTTCCCAAGCTCCAGCCTAAAACTTTACCCTTGGCACACGCTTTAGAGGCAACGGAACATCCCTATTTGAACAGTTGAAGCATAAGGTCCAACCCCGATTCCTTCAATATCGATCACTCCCAATCCATTAAATCTTCCAGTAGAAGGTTTTCAAAATAGAATTGCCCAGAGAAAGCTGCCAGTACCTTCCAATCAAGTTTCAGAACATCTTTTTAGAAACCAGTCCATATCATGGCAATTGATTATAGGAGAGCATCCTGAATGGGAATGCCAATCTGCAATTTACCCCATACCTGCAACCGTCAATATGAGGCTTGGGGAAGCTGGGTTTAGAAGGGAAAGATAATTTTATAAAAATATCATCTGGGTTATATAGTAAAGGATGGGAATCTGGAATGTGCATTTATCCTGGTAGTGGTTTGGGCCTGTATTTTGGAAGGGCCACATGCAGGATCAGGAATCATGGTTAACCTTGTTAGCTGATTGATAAGCATAATTCCAAAGTAGGATAATCTATCCATCTGGTTGCATATCACACCCCATCTAAAAGGACAACTCCTCAGCAGAAGCATCCTCAGGTGGTAAGGGGTTGGCAGCAACTGCTTGATGATCCTTTAACTTTTGTCTGTAGGTGTGAGCATAATAAGTTTGTTTATCTTGCTGGCCCTGAAGCAATTTCTATGATACTTTATGATTTTACCAGTTTTTTCTTGGACTCCACTAGGCAGGTGTTACAGCAGGGCATCAATTGAATGATTTCTCCTGGGCCGCTGCAGTCTTGATCCAATTTTTCCTATTATGAACCAGCACCCATGTGATAGTTTCCTCGGGAAGAGTTCTTTATGTTGCTGTGATATGTTATTCTTTGCCTCATCTTTCTGAGGCTAGCTTGGCCCTGATCCTTATCAATTTCAACCTTTAGTTGAATTCCTCTGGGGATGGTTTATCTTTTGGAATAGCAGTATGAGATGTGCCAATTTCTTTGCAGCTGAACCAATTATTACTCAGTATCTGGATTAGGAAAGACAGCATTCATAAAGGGACATAGATCTGGAACAAGATACTTTTTTACTGGGAGAATGGGAGATGATATACTGTAAAAAGTAGCACCAGAGCCACAACAGGCTGGCATGGTGGCACAATCCAAATATGGTCTGGGTCTTGGATAAGTAATCCATAAATTTTTCTGGAACTGGCCTTGCTCCTTATAAGGAAGTGTTCTCCCATATTTTGATATCTGAAGCGGAAAGTGAGACATTGTTAGATGCATCATTGGGCAGCTCATTGAGCACCTCCTGTGTATTACAAGATATGTTATCTGGCAAGGTATCAATCCTGGCTGCAGCATTTATTTCTGGATCTCTGGTTTAAACTCATCTTTCAGGTCAAGGAGGTATTCTGTCCCCTGATTAATTTGTACTCTGGAGACTGACAGGGTGTGTCTGAGGATTGGGGCCAAGTTTTTGTAAGGGATTTCATTCCTTTCCCAGCAGGAAAACTTAAACAAACTAGAGAAACAACTTTTAAGACTAGTGTAGCCAGTTTTCAGGAGAATTCAGCTGTTAAAGCTGCATTTAAAAATGTGGTTAATCAATTGTTAGTTGATTATCATGAATTAATCAACACAACTGAAGCAAAAACATGTTTAAATCAAGAAAACAAATGCATAACCTCTTTGGATTATAGTTCTAAAGCGGATTCTGAAACCCATGATTTGAATATAAGTTACAGTCTAAAACTAGAATTTACTCTGATTAATATTAATACTCATTAAATTAACAAAATTGATGTGGAACTAATTAAACCAGGCTCCAAAAAGTAGGAGAGCACCAAGCAAAGCCAAACCAAATCCACAATAGATCCTGTGAAATTAACCAGTGCCCTCTATACCAAATCATATTCAGATAATCATCCAAGCCTTGTACTACCTTGTGTTGCAACCAATATTCCCCTCTTGCCTGTCAATGTATCTCACAATACACAGGGGGCGCTTGACAAGTTGCCCCATGATGTATCTAACAGCATGAATCAGCCTGAGGACAAGGTCAAATTGCGGGCACTTTATCCTAATTAGGAGTGCTACCAATTTGATCTGCTGATCCACACACAAGTTATTTATCAGCTTTGTACCTTACATGAAACATGCCACTCCCTGTGGCCTTGTGGCTTTCCCCATATACTATATTAGTCACAATAACAATTAATAACCCTTATCTTATTCTACTTATTCTTGTCTTTTCTATTAGACTGCTGTCTTCCCCAATCAAATACCAAACTATCATTGGTTCAGTTTCAACAGTGATAGTAGCAGTAGGTTCTTGATCTACCTAAAAGAAAACACCCCAAGAAATGACAGAGTTTGGTCCACATGGCTACTCCACACCAGGAAACCTTCCTCCCTATCCCTGATGGGGTCATCCCCAAGAGATACATTATCTACCAGGACCAGTTTATGCTCACCAGCGTTTATAAATGTCTCTGCCTGGAGCAATGCAATGCCAGTATCACGTCACCACAGCTGGGCCTCTTGAAATGTATGCTGAATCTCAAACTAGAGTCATTTGCAGGTGGCATGAAAGGGATCAACATTGTCAGTTGGCTTCACTCCACCAAAACCTGCCTCTGAATTTGCCAAGTACCTGAACCCATGTGGGTTACCACCACTTCTGGGCGCCTCATGAGGCATGCTGTAGTATGGTTCACCAACTGGACCAGCCAGGAACACAAAGTTACTTGGACCACCTTCAGAGACGCCACCTGATCCTGCTACAGCAAAACCTTCTTGCCTATTATAGTAGTAACCCATCTACTTGCTATCAAGCAGACAGACAGTGTCCCTGAGTACCTCACAGCCTGGCAGCAAGCACTTGCTGCTGCTCCCAAAGCCATCACTGATGGAAATGCAATGCTACTCACCCTCATTGTCAATGAGCTGAAGCCCCACATCTGTAAATGGAGTCCTGTAGAGCGCTGCACCTCCATTGAAAATTGTTACAAGGCCATTGTAGAGGCTAACAATCAGACCTCAATGGGATCTCAAAGGTCTAACAATTCTCCCTACCAACCTTGTCCTGCACCTGGCAGCGTTAACAACCAAGTAGGCTGCTGCCAATCTTGTCAGCAGGAAAATGAGACCAAGCGTCCCTGCAAGGGGGAGCTCCAGCTGGCTCAAATTGAGGATTCAGAAAAATCCTGGGGGCTGTAGATACAAGAGGTTCTGCAACCCCACTTGACCCACAATCTCAATCTCTCCTGACCAAGAATCCCTGCAACTACAGCCTACACAAAGTGGAGACCCTAGATGTATTCCAAGTTCACCGCAATGACCCCGCCCTCCAAGCCAGTCATCCATCAAATAAAATCACCCCCTTGGCCTAACCCTTTTGTTTCTGTGGGAACACCCACAAACTTTTGGATGACACTGGGGCCAATCACATCATGGTCAACCAGGAATTCACAGACTCTCAACAGCTAGACCAAGCACCCAGTTGCTTCAAGGCAGTACATGTGGCCAAATTCCATAGGGTGGCCATCACTCATGAGACAGTACCCTTCTCTGTGAGAATGGGGAATATCCAGGTTAAGCTCTCTGAGCCAATTATAGTGGGGCTCAGTTGAAATGTCATTGCTGGCCTCAACTGGCTCCAACATGATTGACCATATATTGACTGGGACATCTCTGTGATCACACTCAGCCCAAACGGGGTAGGCTTTCAGATCTACCCCATCAAAATGAGCAAGTTATTCCATCACACTGTATTTGTCAGACTCACAGAAACAGGTACGTACAACTTCAAGGGGGAAATCTCAACTTCAACCAATGCTCAGTTGAAGTCATCTGCGCCAAACCACCTGCGGCCCCTCCCTTGACCACCTCATCTCTGCCAGCACTTGTCGCCCTCCTTGAGAAATACAAGGACACATTCAGCAAAATTCTAGATCAACTGCCCCCCAAGAAAAATACAATATGCTGTCAAGTTACAAGGTTTGCTGCCCAAGGCACGGCCCCTCTATTTTTTGACACCCAAGGAAGACAAAACCCTCCATCAACATCTTATGGATGCGCTCAATAAGGGCTTCCTCTGCCCCTCCCTCTCATCATATGGGGCCACAGTCTTCTTTGTAGCCAAGAAATACAGGTCCCTTTTTCTTGTAACCAACTATCACACACTAAAAAAGGTGACAGTCAAGAACAAGTACCTCTTGCCGCTATTTGGCAACCTTTTTGATACACTTGTGGGCGCAAAGGTCTTCAGTAAGATTGATCTCACCACGGGGTACAACCAAGTCCGCATTGCACCAGGGGACAAGGCAAAAACTGCCTTCTGCACACACTACAGGTTATTTGGGTGTTGTGTCATGAACTTTGGAATGTCCAATGCTCCCTTCACCTTTTTCATGTTGATGAATAAAGCCTTTGAAAACCTGATTGGGAAGTGTGTTGTTGTGTATCTTGACAACATTATTGTCTTCTGTGAGAATTGGGGACCAGGTCAAGAGGAAATAAAACCAAGCTCTCAACCACAATAAAATTGTGGGTTCAGCAACAACCAAAAGGTTGTTGCCAACAATTACTGAGAGGCCAAAGGGGGAGGGATAAGCTGAAACAAAAAGCAACAGAAAGATCCAAATGGCCAAATTAGACAACAAAATTTGAACTTTATTAGAGTAGAGAATGATGAAGCAAGGTCTTTTACAACTCTTGCATTCATTTAAAGGGAGGGGATGGAATTTGGGTGAGAAGTTGAAGGTCTGAAACTGATTGTCCAATGATATGAAAGAATATGGATGCATCTCTGGAGCAGGAAAATCTGAAAAAATCCAAATGGACAAAATCAAAGGGAAAATTGACTCAACTAAAAATTGAGGAACCTGCCTTGAATGCAATTACCACTGCTCCCAGCCGCTCTTGCACATGATATTTAACCAGAGGTGTCTCTTGGGTGGGTTAGGTGGGGGCATTTTCAGACTAATTCATCAATTAATAGTGTGAGGACCTTTCTTGGGGGTTTTCAGTAAATCTTTTGGAAAATATCCAGGAGTAATTTGGCAGAGATTCCCATGCATTTGATGAGGATTGAAGTAGAGGCCCAAGGGGGAGGCATAACTTTACATCTTCAGTCAAGACCAAACAACACATCTCCAACACCTTTGCGCTGTACTCAGCACCTTTGCAAACATCAGTTAAAGGCCAAGCCTTCTAAATGCAAATTCCTCCGGTCAGAGCTTCTATTCTTGGGGCACACTATCATTGCCTAAGAAATAAAGCCCAACCTTGCCAAGATAAAGGCAATCACAAGCATGCCACCCCCACTGATGTGGGTCATGTGCGTACATTCTTGGGCATGGTTTGTCAGGAATATTCCAGACACTTATAGTTGTATAACCAACGTTCAGATGACCGCCATCACCAAGCTGATGTCTGCTGTCAATGTACAGACATCTGCTGCCACTGTCCAGAAGCCCATCACCACTAAGCTGTCACCCACTGTCAACAAGCAGGCACCCACCACAACCAAGCCATTGCCTGCCATCAACGTGCAGGCACCCGCTGTCACCAAGCAGATGTCTGCCACCACTGCACAGGCCCCCGCTGCCACCAAGCAGATGCACACAGCCACTGCACAGGCACCTGTGACAATCCACATGGAAGCAGGTTTGCAGTTGAGGGTTTATTTGGCTTCAAATAAAGACACAATGCTGAGAAATGATAGTGTGCTGTGGTTTTAAGACAGGTATAGGCCTAGTAGGTAGCATTAGCTGCTAGGGAAGGTAAGGCCTGACTAGTAGGTAACAAGGGACTAATAGAGGCAAGTGATGGACCAGCCCAGCAGGGAACTTTGGCTGCTAGGGGCAGGTTAGTTGTTCTCACCCAGAAGAGAATGATGGCTGCTAGGGGTGAGGAATGTGATAGCCCAGCAGGGAAATTTGGCTGCTGTGGGCTAGTTATGTGTCTCCACCCGGCAGGGAATGATGGCTGCTAGAGATGGGGAGTGGACCACCCTGGTGGGTAACACGGGCTACCAGAGATGATTGATGATATGACCCTGGCAGGTAACGTGGGCTGCCAGGAAAAGGGGGGAGCTAAGATAGCTCTACATGCCCTTGTGCACTTACAGGAGGTCTGTGAGTAAGCATCTTACCTAATAGACTTCTAAGGTGTACTTATCTTTGTTTTCTTGGGGGCTTTAGGGAGGTCCTAAAACTGCCATTGGGGGGCATAGATATGCTCAGGGGTATCACCAGGGTAGTTGCTTGGGGAAGCAGCTGCAGAACTTGGTATGATCAGGTCTCTGGGAAGTAAATTTGGTTACCTTGCAACTGAAAGCTCAGAATTAATCACCTGAGTGAGTAAAGACAACTGCATAGACATGAGGATTGTCTGTGGTTAAATGGCCTAAGTGGAGGACACTTGCAAGGGCCCAGTCAACCTCCAGTAGCCTTGTAGACTTATTTCCTGAGTCTGAGGTATTGGTAACAGGGACTGACAATGGAACCACAGGGTTCATAGTAGGATCAACAGTGAAGTCTAGTAAGAGGGAATGTATGATTACAGGAAAAATAGTTGAGGGACTGGAGGATCATTGTGAGGATTGGAACCAAGATGGTTCATTGTGAGGATTGGAACCTAGGTGGTTCATGGTGAGGACTGGTTGATTGCTGACTGAAAAGGGCTGTTTGCTAGACTGGAAAAGGAGGTTAATGAATATGAAAGGACTAGCTGAAGGACCAGAAGATCATGGCAAATAACTAGCTGAAGGACCAGGAGATCATGATGCCTGACTAGCTGAGGAACTGGAAAATGGCTAAGAAGAACTTTCTGAGATGAATACAGAAGCTAGAAGGCTTGTTTTGGACTTTTAAAAGAGAAAATGATCAGAAAGAAGCAGTAAAAGAATTAATGCTGCCAAGAAAATATGATGAAAAAGATTAAGTTAATTATCATATACAGTAGTTTTAAAAGCTATGGCAACAACCAAAATGAACTCATATTTAAACAAAATCATTTCAGATTTAAACAAAATCCAACTAGCAAGTTAAAATATACACTCCATTAACAGGGATTTTTGGCGCTAATAGGCAAAATGGGTCAACACAGCAACAAAGTACTCACACGCAAAGAAAAACCATTCAAAATGAAATCCGAAATACATGGATTCACAAACAAAATGGTGTGAGTTGGCTTTTGGTGTAAATATGTTTACTATGTGAATTGGTGACAAAAATCACCCACACATGGTGCGTCAAAACTCAATCCAAAAACAAAACACAATAGAAACTCAAACCACAAACAAAATCACTCACACAGTTTGTGCAATAGATTGTAATCAAGAATGATACCAAGGCATCTAAAATAAGACACAAGATCTGAAACATAAATTTTAAAAATATTGTGTTGGGTGCTTATATTTGGCATAAAATCTGGGGAAAAGGGTGAGAATTATTTTGGGTATTCAAAAATGGGCGTTGTAAACCAGAAACAACTAATTAAGAAATAAAAAATCTATAATTGGGATATTGGGTGGGAAAACCTCTAATTAAATATCCATAAACATATAAAAGCAAAAATTAAAATTAGGGAGTAACTTAGTTAAAATTTATTTAGTATTTTATTAAATTGTAAAGTTGAAGGAACACAACACCAGAGTACCAATGCACCCGTTGTGCGCTGCGGTTGCAGTTGCCCCCGCGGGTCAAAGAATAGACTTAGTACAACACAAGTGCCTACTCAAGGAGAAGACAGGAGAGGAGAGTTCCATAGTGATGCTGCACTGACACAGCCGGTTCAAGGAGCACAAGCTGCTAGGGTGCGGAGCATAAACCCTTGGGTCCTAAAGCTGACCTGGAAGCCAACCAAGGTCACCACTACCAAAATGGTTAGAAACAAGGAGGTAGAACTTACTTCATATGTGTTTGACGCTGTGTACCGGCAAGAGTTGGTCCTGTCAGCCATGCTGGAGAAGGTGAAGCCTGTACTTGATACTAGCTATGGGCCATACATAAGCAATGTCAATCAGGAAGATAACAAGGAGCCTGAGTTCTTTCAAACTGATGAGGGACAACTGGTGCGCAAGAAATTTGCAGCCTTCTACAACAAGGTGCCTATGCCCTGTGCCTTGCCCAATGCTGATGAGTCAATCCCCACCGCTAAAAAGCCCGCTCAGAAGCGCATCCCCGACAGAAAACGCATCATCCTGCTTAATCTAATGCGTGAATCAGGCAATTACAAGGCGGCCACAGCCATTGTTGGGGTGGATCCCAAGTGCGCCTTAAAGACCTTCAACAAGTTCCTCAACACAGGTTGAGTCCTTGCCACGGAGAAATCCTTGCGCGTGTTGACCATGCTCACAAAGGAGCACAAATGGGCAATCTGCCAGTGGATAACCCGAGATTGCCATCTTGAACTGGCAAATATACAGGCCATGGTCAAGTCTGCTTTTGGGGTCAAGGCCTCAATTTCCTTCTATTATCATTTGGTCAAGGGAATGTAATTTTCCTGGAAAAAACTTGGGATATCCCCATACAATTGGAACAGCCCAGCCAATATTGAGACCCGGAGAAAATACGCAGGGGCGTATACTGCCCTAAAAGCCAAGGAGACAGTCAAATTTTACTACATTGACAAATCAGCATTTGTCTTGTCAATGCACAATGAGTATGGGTATGTCCCCAGAGGCTCCAATGACAGGATAGCTTGGCGTGCTGCAGTCCGCACCACAGCCTATTCAATGGTGGCTCTCCTCAGTCCAAAGGGGGTTGAGCTCTACCAAATGATACTAGGCTCCCACAATAGCTGGACCTTCCTATCATTCCTCCAATTGGTCCAGGAGCACCTGAGGCGCACAAGCCCGGGCTTCACCAACGTAATTGTGCTGGACACCGTTGGTCTCCACAAGGTGGCAGATATTCTTGAAGAATTTCCATCAATTGACACAAGCATTGCAGTGGGCCCCCAGCAATTGGCCACAGCAAATATGCGCCTTCTCTTCCTCCCTGCCTATTTGCCCTTCCTAAATCCCATCAAGGAAGTCTTTGGGTGGCTCAAGCAAGTTGTCAAGCAAGGAGCCCCAACTGGGACAGAGGACCTTTTGATTTGCTGCAGGCCAGGATCCATACCCTCCCAGCTGAGACCGTGGCCAAATTCTATGGCCACACTGATTTGTTTATCCCTGCGTGCCTTGCAAATCAGCCAGTCAATTAAAGGCTTAGCTTATCCCACTTTTTTATATATATCCTCTAATTTACTAATCAAGATTCATTAACTAACATTTTATATTTAGATGTTTCCAAGCCCGCAATCACATTCAGCAGCACCATCAATGAAGGTTAGTAATTTATTTATTTTATTGTATATTATTTTATTATGTCATCTGAGGTAATCCCAAATGCTCAGTACTGGATTATGCAAACACATCAATATCATTTTTGGCAAATAAATATAAAAAGCAAACTAAAAAAAATAAATGTAAATCATACAAATTAGAAGTAGATTTTATTGACATATATTATATGCTTTTATTAAAACCTTCCCTGGAATTTATTTTGTAAGTAATGTTTGCTAAAATATTATTTTATAAAATTATTAATTATAATAAAAATAATCTAAAGGGTAAATATATTTATTGGTATAGAGAATATTTTAGGAGCACCTATAATGGGTTTGGCGGTATGTACCCACCCCACAATGGAGGTGGCGCACAACCTCCACCGCCACACTGTGGACGGTGGATACACCCTGGTTAAAATACTCCTGCCTGCTGGTGAAAGGGAGGATGGTGAGGTGTGAGTGAAGCAGCAGCTTCTCAGGCGGGGCTGCAAACCTGTAGATTCCAGCCAGGACCAGGGCGTCCTGGATAACATGGTCAACTGAGTCATATCCGTGGGGGACCTTCTTCCCGTTGAGAGCAAGTTGGGCCTCGTCAATCCCCAGAAGGACCCTGTCCAGGTCCTCCACGCTGGCGCTCATTCCAAAGTAAAACAGGAACCCCAGGTAAACCACCAAGTGAAGCCTTTGCCCCGCAAAGGCTTTCATGAACTCACACATCTTATTGTAGACCACACTAATCTTCTTCTCGTGCTTGTTTTTTCTGAAGGTAAGATCCATAGCTTCTGGGAACCCCGTCTTGTCGGCACTCCAGGCCAGCCTAAAGTCTTCCAGGAGGATTTTAGTCTTCTTCACAGCTGTTGCATCTGCAACAGCCAGTTTTTCTACCGTGCACCCAAAGTTCTCCAGCAAGTAGGACAGGGTGTGCTTCACCGGGAAGCAGAAGCAAGCAACCACATGGTCCTGGCCCATCTCCGGTATATTCTTGAATGGGAGTGTTGCCAGGACGTCCCAAACAAGCTCAATGGAGTTTACACAGTAAACTCCACTGAGGGACACCAGGTCCAGGCGGACCAGTTGAGCATCCTTGTAGGCAGTAACTGCCCACTTGGATGCCCCCTCTTCATGCGTTAGCCCAGCCAATGCCTCCCTAGACATTAGAAATGTACCGTAAATCCTATCTTTGAGCTCCTGCAAGACAGGGGGGACAGGAAAAGCTGCTTTGCCACGTGAGTGGCAAAATTTGAGTAGAAGGTGGGGGGGGGACAAAAGGAACCAGGACCCAGCGGAGTTTGCCACCAACATCTTCTAAAAAAAGGTAAGTATTTATGAATTTTTATTAAATTTATTTTCTTAGGTTACCTTCTTGGGTTTCTTCTTTGCCGGCAGCTTTGTCAGGCTTTGTCATCCTTGGCGCAAGCAGCTGTGCAGGCGTCTCAGTGTCCTCCTTGCGGGCCCTCTTGGCGGGTTTGAGCTGTGCATACATCTCAGGGTCGTCCGTCCAGACAGATGGCGCAGAAAGGGCGTAGGACTTGAATTGTAAGCCATCCACAACTGTCTTCTGGATGTTGAGTAGGTGCTCTATTGTCTTCTCAGGTGTGTCTGGTATTTTGGTCATGAGTGACTTGGCAGACACCTTTTTGATTTTGTCTCCTTCAAGGACAGCAGACTTCACCTTTTCCTTGACCTTGCGGTCAATTTCTTTGATTTTGGCAATTGCCAAGTCACGGTCTTTTAGAAGTTTTTCCAATTTGCTCATTGATTTTTTACTAACCTTTTCATATGTTTTTATAGCTTTCACCCCAATAAACTATATGTTATTTTGATACAATTGCCTCTTTGTTTATTCCTTTTTGTTTTCCCATTTACCACATTATCCCATCTTTTTACCTATTTTGTATATGTTTTACATACATCTCAATATGTGTCGTTTGCTTTGTGTGGCATTGTTTCCCTGGTTACCATAGTATTTTTGGCACTTTGCACAGCCCCTTGTGAAAACATTAACAACAATTTGGTGATCAGCTAAAATTGAATTAGAAAATTATAGTGTTAACTGTTTTTAGATAAAGTTGTTACTGATCCAAATTCAAAACCTTAATAATAAACTTTAAGCCAATCAGGAGCCAAGTGATAAAGTGATTGTTGTGACATAAAGATCATTCAATAATTCTTTGATGCATGTGCGCTAATGAATATGATTGGCTGGATGTTTTGCCATTGTACGCCATTGCCGCTGTGGCAAGTTGTTGATGGACTAGTGTTAACTAAGCGGCTGATTGGGCACTAGTCCATCAGCAACTTGCCACAGCAGCAATGGCGTACAATGGCAAAACATCCAGCCAATTATATTCATTAGCGCACATGCATCAAAGAATTATTGAATGTCCCTTTATGTCACAACAATCACTTTATCACTTGGCTCCTGATTGGCTTAAAGTTTATCATTAAGGTTTTGAATTTGGATCAGTAACAAATTTATCTAAAAACAGTTAACACTATAATTTTCTAATTCAATTTTAGCTGATCACCAAATTGTTGTTAATGTTTTCACAAGGGGCTATGGTTTGGTGCTAAAAATAACTATGTTCTGGATCTAGATATACACCATAGTAAATATATGATTTTATAGAAATAAGCTGAACATAAAGAATAAAACCAACTATAAACAAAGAGAACATGAACAATTGAAATTCAAAATAAAGATAATATAAATATAATTTTTTTGGCAACAGGGGGTTTATTGGGGCAGGGGGAGTGATGCCTAGGAGGCAGAATAACACAGGAAGGAAGATGTAGAGGCAGTGCTGGCCTGGGGGGTCTGGGATTGGGTGGGTTGGGCTTGCAGGTTAGGGGTGTTGGTGGTGGGGGTGGAGGCAGGAGGATTTTGCGTGATGGCCACCATATACCGCTTGTTGTACTCCTCATTGGTCATTGGCTGGATGGGCTGGTAAGTGGCTGTGGCACAGAGTGGGAGGCGCTTTTCCTTGCGTGATTGGTTGCCCATGTTCACATGGAAAACCATTTGCGCAAACAAGTCAGCCACTATTTGATGACCAAAGGGAAAATTGTGGTCAAGGACCCCAAGATAGAGGTTGTTGAAAGCCTGAGGGTGGCACTCCCGTAATGTGGATCTCATGTTAAAGAAGACAACATCTCCCAGATGGACGTTGGCATGGCTGGCAGGGTAGACTGAGGCCTGGTGCCTGCGTCCCTGGATGGCCTCAAGGGCAGTGGAGCTTCCCTCCATCTGGTGGCTCAAGAAAACCCGGTATTTGGAATTTGAGCCATCCCAGGAGTCAAGCAATCCACCGAGGATGTGGCCGTACAATTACCCATCAATGAAATCAGGGTTTGTCTGATAATAGACAAAACCCTTGGCTGACACAGCCAGAAATGCACCAATAAACGTCCCCTTCTTGACCTTCTTCCTTCCTTTTTGAGTAGCGGCTCTTCCTTGCTCACCAAAGTCATCAAAAGCTAAAAATAGCTTGTAGTAGGAGATGAAAACAACATCATCTGACAGACTAGTCAAGCAACGGACCAGGGTTGATTCAATTGCGTTGTCATATGGGGAATCCTCAGCGCCATCCCATTGGTTGCCGGCAAAATTTGTAAGAACCCTAATTGAAGCCACTTTTCCGTGCATCCAGAGCTGCACCATGCGCTCAGACACCCAAATGCCATGGTGAGCAAGTTGCTTCTGGACCTGGGTCAAGGGAAGCTTGGGGTCCCGCTGGAGGAGGTCAAGCATGATTGGGTATGCCTCAGTTATCTGGGACTCTTGGGCCTTCTTGGGCTTCTTGGCTGCCCCAATCCGATTCCCTCTGTTCATCATGCTGTTGAATTCCCACATGACAGTAGCTTGGGTAAATTGCAATTGTTCAGCAATCTGATCCCAGGACAGACCCTGCAGGTTGAGAGCCACAATTTCCTGAAGAATTTAGACAGTGATAATTTGTTGCTTGGGGCGCTGGGCAGGAGGAGCTGAAGCCTGATTGGCTGAGGGAGGGGGCAGGTTGAGTGATGGCAGGAAGTTGTTCCAAATTGAGGTTGCCATCCTGATTGGTTGGTTGGTGGGCAGCTTGTGCAGGGGTGGGTGTGGGAGCGGGGGCAGCACTAGACACAAAGTGACTCTCAAACAAGTCAAAGCCATATGAGTTGGGGGACAGTAACAGGTCAGCTTCCTTGTTAACCGCCTCAAAGGCTTGGGTGTAAATGGGTGCCTCCACGTTCTGAGCCTTGCCTCCATTGAAGCTGGCTTGGCTGCTGGCGCAGTTGAAAATGTTGCTGTTGAAAACCATTAAAAAACCTAGGATAAAATCACTAAAAGTAGAAATTTTAAAATTTAATGATTTATTTTATTGTAATCTTGAGTCCATATTTGGAAGGTTCTCAAAACCATTCCATACAAATCTGGAGCCATGAAAATGAATAAAATGCCTCTGTTTCTAAATTGGATAGCTGTTGATTGGATGTTAAACTGTTATTTTTCTATTTTAGGCTGCTCATACTACACATCTTGTGTGAGTTCATTTTGTTTTGTATTTGTGTAATCTTGCTTCTAGAGTACTCAGATTTTGTTTCATTTTGGTCCTTCTGTTGGTGTCTCATATGAATCCTGATTGGATTATAATACACTCTGGAATAGCATCCACCCATTTCACTTGTTGTGTCAGTTCATTTTGTTTGTGGTTTGAACTACACTGCTTGATGTTTGATATAATTTTGTATAATGGGCAAGTGAAATTTTGTTTTTGGTTTGACATTTCATTTATTAACTGACATTATTTAAATTATTTGAATCCTGAATCTTGCGCAACTTGGATTTTGTTTAAATCTGAGTTCATTTTGGTTGTTGCCATAGCTTTTAAAACTACTGTATAAAAAGAAGAAAAAGAAATAATTTACATTTTTTTAAACTGTAAATTTATTCAGAGTTGATTAAGTAAAACAAAGCTGAGAAGAGGCCAGAAACAGGAAGGAGAAACTGTGAGAACAAAGATTTTAATTTTTCCAAAATGATTAGGAAAGGCAAAAAGCAAGCAACAGGCAAGTTCAAAGTGTTAAAATGGTGAAAAAATGCAGGAAAACTTGGAGAAATGTTAAAGAATTGAGGGTTTGCAAATCCCTTAAGTAAAACATAGGCAAAAGCGCTCAAGTTTTGCTGGAAAAATAAGATGAGAATTACGGCAAAACCGTTCAAAACGTGGAGCAGTTATTTATCTGGAGCAAGACAGCGCCAGGTTCAAACCATGGTCAAGAGCAAATAATTTGGGTGAACTATTTGAAAAAACCACTGAATCCAAGTGTTTGATTGGCTGCAAGTCAAAGCATGTTTGATCAGTGTTTTGAAGGCTTTAACTGAAGAGTTAAAGCCTAAAAAATGAGGAAATGAAGTAGAAAACTCAGGGTTTTTATTGGATGAAGTAAGAGATTAAGTTTAATATATTGTAGAGAGAGAAACTGGATAGTTTAAGTTTTGAAAAACAAGAGGTCTGAGAGAGAATCTGGACTGAAACAAGGAGCTATAAAAGGGGAAGCTATCTGAGGCTTTTCAGGGACTGACACAAGTGGATTATAAAGGCCACAAGGACTACACAGAGGACTTAAGCATAAGAAAAAGGTGCAGAAGCCCAAGATACAGGTGTAAGAGACCAAGACAAAAGGGATGGAGCTGGAGATAAAGAGTTGGAGCTGGAGCGGAGTGCAGGAGCCCAAGACCCAAGTACAGGAGTCCAAGTCCAAGTACAAGGAGTTCAAGATATTGTTGGAGGACTCCAAGGTATTTGGAAATCCCTATTGTTTCCTAGACCCTCAGGAAATATATCAGAAGGTTTCTAAGGAGATCTTCCTTCTGACCGTGAATAAAAGCCTATTTTGACCCCTGCCCAAAGTTCTAAGTAGTACAGATAGCCCCCATGAGTGAATTGCCCTACATCTTCTACCCTGGCTAAGGGGAAGATGATACCTATTATCAGAGCTGTAGAAGGTTTGCCACTAGTAAAACCTCCCAGGAAGAGTGGTAGAGGTTGACTAGACACCTTAACATGACAGATAGAGGATGGGAGTTTATTGGGAATGAGTTTAATAGGTTGCTGAAAGACTGGTACAGGCCTACAGAAGGTCTAGCACCAGCTGAAGTTTAGGTGCATGGTGGGGATGCCCGCCTAGTAATAGGAAAAGTATTGGAAAAGTTTGCATTAATGCAGGCTCAGTATAAACTTCTAACTAGCTAACACCCTCTGCTAGTAAATGACAACTCCTCCAAGCTGGTTCCTGGCAATGACTCAGGACACACTTTGGGGACTGGTGACCAGGAACCCCACAGCGCCCACCACTCTTGACAGCCCCACCTACAAGCCATCCTCAAACCAGGCACCCATGAGCCAGCCAGCCACCTACCAGCCTTTGCCCTCTCATTCCAGCAGGCCAGTCCCCGTCCACTCTTTTGGAAAATAGCCAAATTGGGAAATCAGGAAGGGCAATTTCCCCAAAGCCAAACTTGGGAGGAGCTGCTGCCCAAGTTGGGAGCCTACCAAATGAGGAATGGACTGACAGGCTCTCCAACAATGAAAATTATGCACCAAATTCAATAAATAAATTTGGATGCATGAAGAAGGCCCAAATTGCACTATTCTAATGCAAACTTGAATCCAGCCAAACCTTCTCAATTGACAGCCACCCAAGTCAATCCAGAAAAGGGAATAACAGATATAACTCAGACTCTTGGTTCCCCAATTTCATGCCTTTCAATAATCATGCCTTGCAGGTCCGCTAGTATAAATAAAGATAAAATCTTCAATGATAGATTGTGCTATCATTGAGTGAATAACCTCCTCAATATTATCACATTAATCAATCCTCTACCTAGACTAAGCAAGTAACCTTAATAGACCCATCACACCTCCTCAAGTCAGAAGATGAATTATATCATTTTCACAGCTGTCTTGAAAGCTTACCTTGGGATAGGGGGCAACCAGTCAGCCTATGCTCAGTTTGGACCTAAACCACAAGGAATCAAAGGGATATGATACCATAAGCCAACACAATTCAACACAATGGATTCAAACTTGTGGACACCTCTGGTGTCATCTTGCCCAACTCCCAACTTGGCTAATTACGTGATCCCTGCAGTTACGCTACTGTGACTTGCCAGCAGCCTTAGACAATACAACATCCTTTCTGTTGCGCTTTTTGCATTACAGCGCCACAATTATTTGAGATTATAGGGCACAGGACATTTGCTTGAATACAGTCATATGTGAGGATATGAGTAGTATTGTATCAGAAGAGCCAGGATTGAATGGAACCAGGATTATTGTCCAGCCATGGCTTCTGATTGCGCAGAAGAACTTAAGGATTAGGATAAAGGTCAACCAGATTAAAGAGATATCAAAGACAGTCCAAGATTAAAGCTTATTTTTTATTGTGAGTGATTAATTCTTCTTATACCTTCTGCAAAGGTTAATCCATGGGCTTTTAGAAATGTCTTTTAGGACATTCTAACACGCCCCTAATTTGGGTAATTGTTAATCTAGGTTTGGCACTTATTGCACATCAATCAATAGAATATCTTCATCTTTGCCCAGCACAGGTGATCCTTGCTGGCATGGAATAATTTAGTACTTCAGGATCACTTCCTACTTCTCTGGCATACTGCAAGCTTAATGCTTATTAATATGATAAACATGGGAATTTGAGATTATGGGGAATCAAATCCAGCGCCTTGGCGCTCAATGTAAAAGTAAAGCGGCACCTGCAATATTTGCCAGGCAGCGCTTGCAACAATTTTCAGTTGGCGCTTGACATAAAAGTAGTTTGGCACTTTGGCGCCTAATCCAGTTGCTAGGCGGTGCCTGTGTTCTTTCTTAAGTGGCGCAGCAGCAAATAATGTATCACTTAAGTGCTGCAGCGGCGCTTATCATTGGCTAATTTAAGGTTCAGGTCAGCAGGCTACTGCTGATCCAATATACATATTATTTATACTGCCAATTTATGTTATTTGATAGCTGCAATTTGTACTTGCAAGCTCCGTCATAATTAGCATCATTGTATTTTGTACTACTAATTTATGAATTTGGTTGTAGCAATCCCAATCTGTGAGCTCTGTCATAATTGGCATCATTGCTTGGTCAAAATTCCCAACACTTTCCAAATACTTCCATCAGACAATAACCCTCTATTCAATTGTTTATGCCTTTAACGGCTTCCAGCTGTCTAACCTGCCATCTTATGTTACTAATGAGGAGCGCCTTTTGGGGAAGCTTCAAATATGGAATTGAGAAAGAAGAGAAGTATATTTTATTGGATAATACTTTAGACTTATATAGCTTTGGCTGTGGCAGAGATTTAGTTGGATTGAACCTAGGGGTTGGTCATGTGCGGGATGGTTTTGAGCCACTGGATACTTGGACAGTCATGTGATATTGCTTGATTGCCATTTCTGGTATGTCAAACTGTATATTAGAAGGGCACTAAATAAGGCAATGACTGGATGTTAAGTGAGTTGGCGGTAGCCAGAATACTTGTACATTCAGATCCTCAACATTACTAAAGTTTTACCCTCAATAATTGGGTATTAAAATGCAGTGTTTTAGGAAGTTAATAAATAGTCAATTGCAAGATGGGGACTGGTTGAGAATCACAAAAGAGGTGAAGCTTTTATCAAGAGGCAAATAGTTTCTATTAGGGGAGTTTTCATAAATGTCCCAAGGACTTTACTAACCCTAATAAGAGAAAGCCAAGGCTGACTCAATGATGTATGCAAGAGAAGCAAGAATTCTTGTTAGAAATTTGATACAAGAGTTTGTTCTTGTAGGCCCAATATAATTTCCTTTCCAAAGAAGTAACTCATCTGAAGTATGAAATTCCAACCCAGCCCAGCTAGGCTCTGGCTTTGACCCAGGACATACATTGGTGCCTCTGTAGAGCAGATGCATTTCAAGACTACTCTTTTAGAATCAATTTTTTAGCCTTTGCTTATTATATGTACTATAAAAGGTAGTTCACTTGAAAATAACTTGTATTTTTGTGTATAGAAATTATTCAATTGCCCTAGAGAAAGGTGAGTTGATGTGGATATCCTTCCAGTGCTGTCTGCATCCTAGCTGTAGATAACTATATCAAGGAATAATATAGATCTATTTTCAATATTTCATTTAAATAATAAGCTTATAAGAGTCACAAGGGTACTGGTAGCTTCTGTCATACCAAAGCTCAAGGCTTATTATACATTAAAAACTTTCTTGAAAGTCTGTTAGGATTGAGAATTCTCCACCTTTGGGACACCAGGCCCAGGAACAAGATTCAAGCCCCAACCATGAATGCTTGCGGGCTGCCAGCCCTGCAGACTAAGGGGCCGCCTGCCCGCTTTTTCTGAGATCAAGCCCCCACAAGCTGAAGCCCAGGATAAGTCCCAAAGTAAGGATACCAGCATAGACTTGAGAGTGGTGGAGCCTGAGGAAGGACATCTTGACTTGCCTAATGGAGGAAAGGAAAGTCCCTCTGTAAATTTCATGAACTTAAAGTCCTCACAGGTAACCAATCAAGTACAGTTATCAGAGGAAAACACAGGCTTCAGGCCTGATCCCATGACCACAACCCAAGAACAGGAGAATCAGGTAATCAATTTGGGGATTATGTCCAATGAGAGAACACCCAGCCAAGGTGCCATTTTGCTGCTTCTGTACCTGGGCGTCCTGATCACCCAGCCCCACATTTCCTGATACTTTTATGAAGCCCTCATGTAAAATACTAAGTTTAAGGCAGGGTGCTATATAGAACTATAGACCCTGTGCTCCAACTTAATTGCCATTTTTAAATAAAGGTTATGTCATATTGGCTTTCACAGCTATTGCCTTATTTGGTATTTGCCATCTATCAATTTAGCACAATATCATCCTGCCCTTTTGCCCGGAGATTCTCATCCTCCAGGGTTTCTCTTTGGCCCTATTCATTTTATGGAGTACCCAATAAAGCCTATGTATAAGCACTATACCCCGGAAAGGATTATCAAACTATATTCCATGGCCCATATAAAATCTGCAACTAGATACAGCTGTCTAGGTCCCTGGATCCTATCAGAACCCAAGCTGTTTAAAAGCAAGTTCAACTTTTTGCTTGCCTACCAACTTGATATGGAACCCCCTGTGACCCCCAAGCCAATGCCCGCCTCCTCTCCTGACCTCCCAACTGACCACACAAGCAAGTTTCTTGGGATTGTATATATCACCCTCACCAGGGTGATTGACACAATAATCCCAACCGTCAACCTGTGGTCTTGGATGGGTAAGTCTATGCCCTACCTTATAAAGTTAGCCCCAATCTTGTGGTGGGCCCTGCCTGCTAAACCTACAGCCTGTGCATTCTCAGAAAATACCAGGCTGGCTGCCCAAGGTTGGATCCCTGAAAAAGGCTATCTTTGGAAGGGCTTCTGATTTAACTCAGATTTGGTGATCTTCTGAAGTGAGGTCAGCCTTTTTAAGAAATTTTGATCTTTCCAGGGTATCCAAATTGGTAAATATTTTAATTCTGACAGCCAGATCTCTGAAAATGTGATTTGTAACAGAATGTTATTATTTTAAGTTTCTTTAAAGCTAAATATTGACTTAAAATTATAATATTGTATCATTTTGTTGGAAGGGGTGTTACCAGAAATCCTGTTGTTGAAATGAAAGTGGGTGCCTCAAAATTGATCATTGATCAGAGACAGGGGATGCTGGCTCTTGATTTCAAATCTATATAGTGCTCAGTAATCAAGCAACAAGGGGTAGGCCTCCCCATTTTCATAGAAAATTTTTTAGCCCAAAAGGAGTCAGATATTAATTGGAGTATTTTTAGCTTCCTCATGTTCTTCTTCATAGCATTAGCTTCCTTTATTTTAATTAATAGATAGAACCTGCTCATGGTATGATGCCCCTAAGGCCAATTTTTTTATTATATCTATTTCTCAGGAGCATTCTAGGTAGTTTCTCCTAAAAAAACTTGGAGCTTTCTGATGGAATTTTCAAGATGGAGTCCTCTACTTTATTTACTGTTTATCCTTAAAGTGAATATGGTGTTCTTCCTCCTCAGACACCATGACATGTCCTGGGTCAAATCCAGGTGCCAGCTGGATGGGGTTGTCATTCTCCAGATGAGGTAACTTCTTAGAAAGTGGCTTGTACTTGGACTGCATAGCTACAAGCTCCTCCAGTAACTTTCCTATGACTAGTTGAGAATCCCCTCCATAGACTTTTATGTCAGCTGGGTAAGACCTTCCTTATGCTGATACCAGTCTCTGAACAATCTTTTGAACTCTCCATCTATGTTCTTTCCTCTGACAGTCATAACCAAATGCTAGACAGTCTGTCAGGATCATCAATTATTATGATCCCAACATCTATCTCTCTGAAAAGCCTGTTTTTGTTAGCCTTTTGGGGTCTGAATATTTGGGAATGAAAGGTCAAACTTTGATTGAACAAATAGGCTTAAATGGTTTAAAATCAAACAAGCAGTCAACATTTGAATTTTCAAGTAAATTATTAACATATTTCAATCTGAAACTCAAACCTGGAACCTTTCTGTTGTCTTTATTCCATAGTTTAGATCTAACTATTAAAGATAAAATTAAGCTCCAGTGTGAAGTTTTCAGTCAATCAGATAATGCAACAGGTTTGGGTGACATTGGCCAACTGCTAGCAGGAGTAGCAGGCTCTGTAAAGTCCAAAACTTTAGTTTTAAAGTCTAATCAAATAATTAAAACAACTGTTGATGAAAATCAAACCCTGCAACCACCTGCCAAGGCCATAATTCCTGTTAAGTAAGTTTAAACCAATGAAACATGATAAGAAATGTTTCAACTGCTCCTCAGAGATGATTATTTTGAAACTTCCTTGCCCAAACTGCACATTTCAGGTTTAACTTCCTTATAAGTTTCCCCAAACCCATTTCTATTTAAGATTTTGAGAATTATATATTTTGATTGCTCAATCAATAAAGAGTTTTTACACAAACTTAAATATTTTTATTGTTTGTAAGAGTTTTAGAAGTTCTCATGAAGCCACTTAATCTTCCCCATTTTGGGGGATCAGGATTAAATGGGTGATTCTAATCTTGGTTTGTACCTTAGTAAATTTGACTGTTCAGATGGAAACACACCCTAGCACAGGAACCAACACCAAGTATTATGACAATGGGAAGTGGGCACCAGTGGTCCCAGGAAGATGGTATACAGCCTTATTATTTTAATTCTCCTATCAAGAAAAAGCCTCAATCTGCTTACCCTGATCCTGTGCAAACTAGTATTTCCCATCTGTTTGCTTCCGTTTCCTTGCTTGCCTACCTGGGAGCATACACCTTCCTTGGTTGGTTCAATCCCTTATTGGGAAGATATTGAATCCTTGGGGAGCTATTACACTTGGGTATGGTTTCTGTGCCAATTGGCTCTATGATTACTGGGTTAAACCCCTCTGCAATAATCCACCATGTTGAGCAACTATTCCCTGCATAGTGGGTTCCTGATAAAGTTTGTCCCATTCTTTATCCAAAGTCTTGCTTGTTGCAAAAAATCTGAAGCTCTGGAAATAGACATCTTCTTTACCTGAGCTAGGGTAGAAAATTTTATGTGGCTTATTCATTAGACACTATGTACAATTGGGGATAAGAGATATGGGTTAAGAGTGGCGTTTTTTATACTCATAAGGAATATCACCTTAGAAACATTCTGTAATATAGTCTGTTGTGGGAAGAATTGGTATTTTGGGTTGACAAGTCTCAGAGTCCTTGCTTTATCTCATGGACTCCTTTCACTTGATCTTGGGCTCCTTGTCTTTTGTCTTGTACATCTTCTGCTATGCCCTGGGCTCCTTTTCTCTAGTCTTGTAGTCCTGCTCCACATCTTGGAGACCTTGTGCTGTCCTTGGCGTCCCACTTCCTGACTCATGAGTCCTGTGATACCTTGCTATTAGCCTTGTACTTCTGCTCTGGGGTCTTGGGCTCCTGCTCCTATGTCCTGGGCCCCTTGTACTTGATTATGGCTTTAGATATCTACTGTATCTCCCCTTTTTCAGTCTGTTTCCCCTTAAATAGCTCCTTGTTTTCAATCCTTTTCCTTTCTGATTCTTTGTTTTTTCAAGATTAAACTATTCAGTTTTTTTGCAGCCAATCAGAGATGGCTTTTCATTTCAAATCCCTTATTTTTTAGGCTTTCCCCCTTCAGTTTAACCAATGGAAAACATCAATAAAATAGGCTTCAGACTGTAGCCAATCAGGCGTCCAGATATGCCTGTTTCCCCAAAATGTTTCTCTGGATGA
The DNA here is from genome assembly GCA_014839935.2 of Entomophthora muscae. Classification (NCBI taxonomy): domain Eukaryota; kingdom Fungi; phylum Entomophthoromycota; class Entomophthoromycetes; order Entomophthorales; family Entomophthoraceae; genus Entomophthora; species Entomophthora muscae. Next base: position 95,859 of record QTSX02001600.1, read on the forward strand.
CCTGCTCCTGACCCTGGTTTGAACTTGTTGTCCTCTTACTCTGAAAAAACCATGGCTTTGCATTTTGAATGGTTTTTATGTGTTTCCCTGCTGGTTTTAATCCTTGGCAAAACTCAAACTTGCTTGCTGCTCTTTTTACGCCCCTCTATATGCCCCAGAAAAATTCCAGCCTTTGTCCTCAAAGTTTCTCCATGCTGTTCCTGTCTGCTTCTGTTTCTACTTACTCACTCAATCCCCAATAAATTCCTTTTCTTATTTTAACTGTTTTTCTTTATCTAATTCTTTATTTCTTTATATCTTCTTTTCTTAATTCTTTTAATTATCTTATTTCTTTATTATTTCTTTTCAATTATTATCTTTTTTAAATCTTTTCCTGCTTATCTCTTTAAATATTTTCTCTTATTACTCCTTATTCTTCTTTGTTTTTAGCCTCATATGATAGCCTTTACCTATTTCTTTTGCTCCTTCCTGCTGCTGCTCTTCATGATTGTCTTAAATCTGTGCTTCTCTATTCTGCTAGTCTCCACAAGTCAACACCTCAGACTCAGGAAATAAGTCTCCACAAGTGAATCAACTTAGACTGGACCCCCATTAGTGACCTACATTTTATGTCATCAGTAACAGACACTTTTCATGTCTTTCCACTGTTTTTACTCACTCAGGTGGTTAGTTTAAACTTTCAAGCGCAAATTAACCAACTTTACTTATCAGAAACTACCAATTCACCAAGTTCTGCAGCTTTTTCCTTAGGCAGCCACATTGATAATGGTTCTGGGAATAACTATGCTTGTCTAGTAACTTCAAGACCTCCTCAAAGCTACCAAGAAGACATAAAAAGAGAAATCTTACCTACAGCCCAGGTAAATTAACCCAACTGCTCATCCCCTGCAGTGTGTCCTAGGATCTTAGAACTCCTCCAGCAAATCTTTTTACAGCTATCCAGAACCTTCCTAACATTCACTGTATGAGCCAAAGGCCACTTTTCTCCTCTTTCCTGGCTTAAATATCCCATTTCTCTTGGCCCCAACCTTCACACATTAATAAACCAACCAAAATTTACCTGTTTATAGGCATTCAATCTTTATTGTGGCCAAATTAGTCCTTTCCTTCAAAATTCTCCCATGTGGATTTTCACAGGGTACCATTTTTGCAACAAACTTTTATAAACTCAGTACTTAGTAAAAATAGGGATATCAACTTTTCAAGCTCAAGTAAAAGAGGGATTTGAAAAATATTTCCACTTTATTTTGGGTAGGATGTGAATACTTGTACCATCATAAAGCCATTAGTACCACAAGGTGGCACTTGTAGTATTTTTATGATTTAGGGGTTAAAATTATTTCAATCAAGTACTATAGAAAGCTATCAATATATGTGTAGTTGTGTTTAGTCCTATATGAGAATATTTGTGAGCCCTAAGAATGGCATGTTTATAAGAGGATATTAAAACACCTGTCATGAGGTGAATCTTTGAGCCCCCTGTTTACTGTTATATATGGCTGCAACTAATCTGGTTGGCTGAGTTGCAACACTACCTTGAAGTTACAGATTTCCAAGTTTATCTTGCTAAGATTATGCTTTTTTAGTTTAAGGGGGTTTAAATTGGCATACTCTCCTATAATTTTATACTGATGTGTGTGATAGATACATTAATAGACCTCCTCACATCAGAGGGTGATGATGAACCTTTTCCAGTCAATCAGTGTTTTTGTTGTTTTTATTCAGCCTAGACTCAGCATCACATCATAATTGGGGAGGGGTGCTTTAGAGTCAATTAAAGCGGTTTGAACATATCTTATTTATGCAGATCTTATAGTAATCTCCTTTTTACTTTATATTTTGGTTTTCTGCCATCCTTTTTAAGCTATGTTTCTGTTGCAATCAAGTTTCCAGACTTGCCTTCCAACGTATCTTATAATACACAGGAGGCGCTCAATGAGTTGCCCCTTGACATATCTAACAACATGGACCAATCTGATGGCAATATTGAATGGCAGGTACTTCATCCTAATTAGGAGCGCTACCATTTGACCTGCTGATCCCCTCACAAGTTATTCCTTGGCTCCAAACTCTACATAGAACATGCCACCCCCTTGTGGCCTGGTGGCTTTCCCCATATAGTATATTAATTGCAGTATTCTATAATAAACAACATCTTATTCTTATTATTCCTGTCCTTTCTATTGAACTGTTGTCTTCCCCAATCCAAATACTGAATCCTCATTGGTTCAGTTGCAACGTTTCTCCAACATTATTATAATTTACAAGATTGGTAAACTTTATATGTGGGATCTAGCTGCTTCCGCTTCACATAAATTGGGCCACAGTAGCATCAAAAATGAAAGGCATATCCTACAGATCATTCTTGGGCTGGGAAGCAAGAAGAATGAGGACATCTGATGGTATCTTGATCATGTTTATAGGTTCTAAAATTTATTTTCTGTATCATCTGTGAGGTTTTAGGGATATTGGCCTACCTAAGTTCTCCCCTGCTCTTTCCCCACCTAATAATTGCCTTCATAACTCTGAATGATATCAATATTGACATTATGGAACTTTTCTTTATAATTAGGGTTAGATGAGTATTAGTTCAGCTTATTGAGATCTTGATGCACTTTATATTTAGCAAAGTCCTTGAACTTTGAGCTTTGGTGGGGGCTGGTAGCTTTTTTGTGGTGACTTTTCCTTTTTGAAAGAACTCTGAGAGTTTTTTGTAGCTGCCTTATTAATTTTTTCTCAGAATTTATGAAGGGGTCATTTTAAATGTTCACCTTTGTAGGATCCAAGATACTTCAGTTAAACTTACCATCATCCTTCTCATAAAGACTCTTATTACTCAAGGATTCTTAATGCAAAAATTTGGAGAGTTTTGTCTCTAAATCAGCTATCTTTTGGCTAAGTTCCTTATTTATACCTCTTCTCTTGGCAAATATATCATCACTTTTATATTACCTTAGAATTAGTACATCTATCTCTCTATCAGTGACAGTTTTTTTCTGGATAAACATTTTATCAAAACCAATAAGTAGATCAAACAAATCCCATAAAAAATCATGTTCCCCTTGGCTGGTGTCTCCTCCTTTTCAAAAAATCAGATTAAATTTCATCAAAAGCATCTTTCATCTCTGCTAGTGATTCACTTGAAAATGTCTTGAGCACCTCAATATCTTCCCAAAACTCCCCAGGGAGATCTTGTGAATCTTCTTCTGTAGCACTAAGCTTCCAAATTTTGATATCTCAAACTTAGCTTTTTTAAGCTGAACAAAGCAGACATACTAGAACTTAAATATAAATGAGGGGAAAGCAACCAACATCAATAATGAAAATTTATTTAATATTATATTTCTCCATTTATATTCTGTTTCTGGCATGCCCAACTAAAACCTCTCTTAATTTAAGATCCTATCTGGATCTCCTTGAATCCTTTATTGATAACCTTATAGGCCAATCCTGGTCCTACCTTTCCAGAAATTATTTATTCTTGATCCTGCAATAATATGGTTTATCTTTGTCCTGAATCACTTTACTTCATTAAAAGTACACTTTGATTACAGATCAAAGCATTCCATACTTCCTCTGCTATATTGACCTCCTATTAACTCAATGATATATGCTTTCTAAAATTCTTACTGAGGACAAGCTGATCAAACCTAGATATAGCTTTATCTCTATTCTACCAGGTCTAATTTATTAAAGGCTACAATGAGAAACCTTTTAGTTGCATTTGGGAGCTTAATAATCTTAACTTTCAGGGACCCACTTCATCAGAATAAGGTCTCTGTACTCCATCCAGTATTCAATATTGATTTCAGGAAAGGTGGCCATTTTCATCAACCCAGCAGTAGCGCTCACATTCTTCATAGCAGGAATCACAACCAAGAGGACCAAGTCAGTGTTGTAGGAGATCAAGAAGAGAGTCATACATAGTAGCAAAGCTAATACACCCAAGCCACCAATATTAGTAGTAAAAATTCTAGGCACTAGCTAGGTTTCCTATATCAAACTATTGTAGCAAGCAGTAAATCTGGGAATTGGGAACAGGATAAATGTTTTATTAAACAAACAAGAACCAAGGGAGGGCATTATTCACTTAAATAACCATAAGGACCAACATCAGGAGATCTCAATCACATATATTAAATATCAGGAGCAAGGGGTCAAGCTCAGTTGATCACAAGTGTGAAACATTGCAGTTGGGTTTTGGTAATGGATAATATAGAGTTTCACAATACCCTGGAGGTGAAACAATTGGTACAACACGCCATTTCAAAAACAGCATCTCAAAAAACGCCATCTCAAATTTAATTCAAGATGGCGTTTTTTGCGTTAGTGATTTTGAATCACAAAAAAATAAAATAAACAATAAAATAGTAAAAATTTACATATACCTTTATAATGCGGCATCTCAAATTTACACCATCTCAATTCCGTCACTTTGAGTCAGATTAATTAAATCTTATTTTGCTAACTTTATTTACATATGAAAACACTTAGTGTGGGGCGTGTTTACCCCATCTCAACTTTACGTCATTTTGAATTACGCCATCTATCTTAAACTAAAATAAACTCTTACCCAAACTAAAATAAAGCCTGTGGTATAGTGCCAGAAGATGTTCCTATAGTATTAATATAAGACACTTATAAAATAAACAACCTAAAAAGAAACCACTATGATAGTCCTTCTAGTGATTGTCATTTCTGGGTAAAAAAACCAGTTTTGTTATATGTAATTTATAACTTTATTATACATGGATATGTTGATAAGGGTTTCTTAATAAGATATTTTAATAGTGATTTTAATATGGAAGAGGGTGATTACGCCATTTCAATTTACGTCACTTCAAATTCCATCAAGTTTCACATCACTCAATTGATTTGATGCACACAATGGACAGGGAAAATAAGGAGAAATAACATATGACGCCAGGCTATGCTAAATCGATTCCCCCACTGCAAGTCTTGTTTTCCACTTTTCAGAAGTATAGTTTCACGTCAAACCAACATTAATAAAAATGTAAGAAAACATATGAAAATTTGCAAATATATACTTTTTATCTCCTCTAAACAACTGGGTACTTTTTAACCCCAGTTGTATAAGCTAGTTTTTGAGAAATTCAAGCTTTACTCTTTGGCCCAGTTGAGGTAGCTCCACCGTGAATTTGTTAATTTAATATAAAAAATGGTCAAAAGCACTTTGTTTTTGAGCTACAGCACCTCAATTACGTCACTTCAAAAACGCCATCTCAAGAGCAAGTTTTCAGTCAAAACTCAAAGTTTTGCCTACTTGTGTTACTAATAAAAAATTATTTTTTCAAGAAAAAAACATTAAAATTTTGATAGTATATATTATTTGATCTCCTCTACAATTCTATGTAAAATAAAATTGATACTTTTATATTAAAAACATTCTTGTTTTTCTCTTTAAAAACAACCCCCAAATTGCTCATATTTTGATACTAATTCACTTTTAGATGCCTCCCAAGTCCATCAACAAAGCTGCGTCCAAGGCCTCAAATGCCTCAAAGTCCAAGACCACTCCTCCAAAGGCCAAAAAGGTCAAAACTACCCCTAAAAACCAGTCTGCTAAGGGTAAAGCTCCCCCAAGACCCCTACGCCCTCACCAGAGCCTGAGGAAACAAGCCCAACCCCTCCCCATTCTCCTTTTGTTTACTCCCTGTCAGACCCTCAAGAGAAGTTGTTCAACTTTAACCGCCACTCTGACCCCACTTCAGAGCCTGAGGATGAAGAAGAGCAGGAGCCTGAGCCTGGTGCTCCTGCAGATGAGCCAATTGAGCTCTGGGATCTTAATACCATCCATAATGTATGCAATAGAAATGGCACATTTGCTGTGCCCGCCACATACCCTGTCAGCTATCCAATTATAAACAAAGAAAGGGGGTGCTGGCTTTGCCCACAAGGGCTACAGCTTCAGCTGCAACAACAACAAGAAGCCCATCTGTCAGAATCACTTCAAATGTGATAATGTTGGCTGTCCAGCTAGACTTACCACCTATGGGTTCACTTGTTTTAAAGCCCTGACTATTGGGCATGACTGTGCCAAGCCCTTTGATCCACTGTATCAACTGATCTGCTGGTTTCTTTGCTAGGTCATACCAACCACCAAAGACCAAACTGCAACTGAGGTTGTAAATGATGCACTCATTAATCTAAATGATACCCAACTGGCAACTGTTGGTGGCACCTCAAAACTTCAGAGATATCTCACTGACCAGAGATATGCTCTGAACACTGAAGGTGTCAGTGCTACATCAATTGACCAGTTGATTTTAACTGAAGAGCAAAAGCTTTCACAGCATGAAGAGAGATTTCTCCTTCATGATGATGGGCAAAATGCCCCAGAGCAGATCATCTGCTTTGCTACCTCCCAGGACTTTGCAACCTTTTAAAATGCAAGACCTGGCTTGCAGATGGAACATTCTCAACCTGCCCAAAGCTCTTTAGCCAGCTTTGGAATATCCATGGGCAGGTTGGCAATCTTGTTCTTCCCCTGGGCTTTTTCCCCTCCCAAATAAGAAGCAGGAAACTTATGTCTGGGCTCTAATAATATTAACAGCCAAGTTGGATGAGACCCTCCCAACTATTGAAGAGGAGCCAAAGGAGACTAGAGGGCGCAAGAAAAAGGCCCAGTCAGAGGAAGCCACCCCAATCAAGAAAAAGCCCAAAAGCCTTCCATACTATGAATACCTGGTAGTAGATTTTGAGCAGGCTCAGGCCAATGCTTTTATTAGAGTCTTCAAGAGCTCCCCTTAGGGATGCTACTTTCACTTTTGCCAGGAACTCTGCTGCCGCCTTCAAAAGTGCTCTGCACTTCATGAGCTGGTCTACACTGAAGGCACAAAGGAAGCAAAGGACGTGTTCAACTGCTTTGCTGCCCTTGCCCTTGTGCGGAAGGAGGAGACAAATGCCTTCTATAATGCCCTCCTCCACCACCCCTACATTATTGCCAACCAGGCAGCCTTTTCTCCATTCATAGAGTATTTTGAAACTCAATGGGTTGGAGTGTTTCAAGGAGCACGCTGCATCAGAAAGGGTAGTGACTCAATCCAGTGAAACTGCTTTAAGCAGGTAAAGGATGGCCTAATCAATACCACCTCTTCTCTTGAAGGGTGGCATAGTCAATTTGCCACAAGGGTCCGGGTTCAGAAGCCCAAGCTCAACAAAATCATGGTCCATCTCAAGACTCAACAAGCCATCTCTGCCCGCCTCTTTAAAAAAGGCATGAAGACCAAGGATGATCCCCCCAAGCAAACCAAAGCAGTGAAAAAGTATACAGATATTAGAAAGGTGGTCCTTGCCTACTATCCCAAGGATAGCAAGCTTGAGCATCTCCAAGCTATCTCAGTTGCTCTTTCAACCAATGTATGATCCTTCCTCAATAAACAAAACTCTATCTTCTCTATTATTTCCTTTACTTTTATCATTATTTTAATTTTAATTGGTATTTGGTACAAATATATGTTTATTTTAAAGCATAGTTTATAGTTAAAATATATGAAAATGGTTGTTTTTAGGATTATTTTAACTTTTGGACTTTACGCAACCTTGTTGCTACTAATCAACCCCATTTTTTATTGCAGATTTGGAATTCTGAGGTCTTTTTAAGCCTAGTAATGTTTTTGACTTTTTATTTTTGGGAATTTTTTGGGTAGTTTTTGGAGTTCAGAAAATCTAAAATTTTAAAACCGTTTTTTCTTAGTTGAAATGCCATAAATCAAAATGGCGTTTTTACTAGTAAATCAAGATAGCAGAAATTCGAGATGCCGTATTTCAAGATGGCGTATCCTACCAAACAATCATCAGGGAAATTGGATAATCAGGGAAATTGTTGAGATGTCCTTAGGAAATCCTAAACCATAATTATGAACAATTTAAAAATCCTTTGAGGATAATTAATGATGTCAGGAATTGGTTCCTAACATTAACTTTGTACCATATCTTGAAACCATGAAGATAATTTAATCCATGTAATTAACTTCCCATTAACTTTGTTCCTGGCTTTTTAATTAAACTTTACTAGTATCTAACTGTTTTCTGAGACATTGAATCTCAAGGACTGCTTCAATTAAGCTCACTTTATCCCATTAATTAGTTTGGCCTGAGCAATTCTGAAAATAAACCTTATCTATAAATAGACATGATTATCTCTTAGAAGCCCTATTCAGAGAAATTCTAAAATGCTACTATACAAATACCAAAATCCAGCCTGTGATTATGATAACTGCAAGTTAATTTATTAACCTGATCACCCAAGATGAATGTTGTACAATCAAATCACCCAGGTATAGGGGCCATAAAGTTTTATTTGGCTTGGCGCTGGCTCACAGATACCTTTGTTGGCCGCAATTTGGTTAACCACAGCCCCAGCTGGTTTGAGCTCCCTCAACTTCTAGGCAATCCTGGTATCTAACCCTTACAAAGAAAACCTTTTGTAGATTTTGCTTTAAAGAGGCCATAGTCTTCAATTAAAGCTGAACCAGTTTAAATCCAGTCTCTCAAAAGTCCTGTACTGATCCCAATGACTCAGAGTGGAGTTAGGTTTGCCCAAAGTCTTTGGGTTAGCCAACCTGTGTAAACTTAGTTGTTGCGCTTGAATACAGATGAGAAGGGTCTGGTGAGTTTACACCTGCCTTAACCCCAGCCCAACTCCTGGGAAGTAGGAACCCTGTATATGATCTTTGAAAATATTAGATTCCAAGCAAGAAGCCCTGAAATTTAATCCCAGGTTAGCATTGATCAACAACTTACCATATCCAAGCCATCTGGGTATTGCCTCCATAATTTTCTCTACAAATAGTCACAGCTCTTCTTTCTCTCCCTTGTGGATTTCCAATGAAGAAAAGCCTCAAACTTCCTAGAAATAGGCTGTAATCATCTCAGAAGAAACCATTGGCTCCAGATCTGGTGGTTTCTCCTTGTTAAAACAGTTCCCAAATAACTCATAGTAAGCCTCACTAATCATATCAGATGTTTTCTCAGGATAGGTCCTAGCCACCCCCAGGTCTCTTCAAGGCTCACCCAATGTATCTTGGGAATTGGCTTTCAGGAGGCTGTTATCTCACCTTTGATCCCACCAGACTTGGCCAGATTCTAGTTAAAACCTTTATCCATGAATATTTGAAAGGGTGTGAGGGAAGAGTAGCCATTGTTGTGAAAAATATTTTTTATAGGAACTTTCCCATACCACATTGTGTGGGGTATAGCTGGTGAAGAACCTCACTTGTATGTAATCCATTTGGGATCTGGCTAAATAGCCAATGTCATCCCTGCCACTGGATCTGCATATTCTTTCAGCAGAAGCTAGTGGCTATTGATCTTCAAGGACCCATTTAGATCATGGTTGAGAAGGCCACAGCTATTTAAATCAGGATAAACCAGTTCCAATAAAAAGCTTGAACTCAAAACCTGTGGTCTTCCCAACCCTAACTTGAATACATCTTGGAGCCTTGCAATCCCCCACATCAGCATTCACCTTTAGGAGCTTGGTGTATAATAAACTTCATCCACCAAGACTGGTGAAATTTCTACTCTGGATCCCAGCTTCCCTTGGTTTGGACTTGGAGCCAGATGCAAATTCCCCTGGATATGCTATTAGCTCTACTTGGCACCATAAAGCCAACTTTGAACCATTATCACAAATAGAATTTTGCTTCTAACAATTAATCAAATACAAAAAAGAAATTGAACCTTGGTACCCCACCCTGCAGCCTTCCAGCCCAGAGGGCCAAGAGCCTGGCTGCCAGTGCTTTCTTGGGCTTAAATCAGAGGGATATTTGACAGGCAGCCCGTAAAGCCTAAAAGATTCACCACATATATATGGGTCTACCACAAATAGAGAACCACTAAAGGACCAGACCTATGCTGAAATAGTTGCTGTCCAAATGGAGGATCCAGCAAAATCTAAAGTTGCACCCACCAATAGACGCCAACCAGGGTCAACCCCCAGTCTCAAGTCCAAGACACAATTGGATAGGCTGCATTTTTTTGAGAACAAGGTTTGGGAAATAGAAGCCATAGCCTCTATTCATCAGCACACACCAATCAAGAGCAAGCCAAACCCAAGAACCAGCCATTTAACAGATCCCCAGTGCTAAGATACCCAAGGATCAAAAGCCCACATTTTCTGGGGCAGCCAGAAAAGGTAGTATAAAATTTCCAAGTATACAGGAAGTGGTGGTATCATCATTTCAAGTAGAAAAAGCTGTTATGAACCTTTGGTTCAAAAATATCTTGCCCCATTTCATACCTTTTCTTTTCCACTTCCAGTCCAACTTACCAGGCCAAGCCGCCCCAGCCATTTTGCCCATAAATACTGGAAACTCACACCTGTGTTATTCTTCCCCCTAGTGTTCTCTTCAGACCTATATATTTTACCAGATATCCAATAACCCCAGCTTTTTCCAAGTTTGCGCTAGAGAACATCCTCCTAGCCAACCCCCTGGCAGGATCCTGCAAGCCAGGGACCTTTGGTTGGGAGAACTGTTGGTACACAATCCAACCCCACCTCTTTAAGGAAAAAATAATAACCTGCCTGCATATTTGGTCCCCATGGCTCCTTCCAACACCCTGCAGCCAGACACCTGCAAGGTTTGTGGATCTCAAATGTGACTATATCCACACAATTCTTTGGTGTGATGTACATTGGATTGACTGGGTGGGTGGACTCCATGTTCCCATCCAGCAGCCCCTGATAGGGCAGCTCTTCATCTGTATACTCAAGTTAGCACCCATATTGTGGTGGGGGCTCCCCACCTGCCCATCTTACATTGCTGGCATCTTCAGCTGTCCCACCTCAACCCTGGCTTCCTGGCACCCAAGGCCAACTCCCCACCCACCGTGTTCTGGAACACAGCAGCCTTTGTGGCTGGTTTAACCAGCTCTAAAGAGCCTAGCTTCTTGGCCCAGACCAGCACACTGTATAGCCAGTCCCCCAATCTGTACCTCCCTGTTGTGTTCTGAGGCGCGGCAAAGACATACAACAGGGAATCCTAACCTTAGGATTGGAATTGTACTAAGTCTTGGTTAGAATGGCAGGGAAGGCTATGCAATTATCTTGTGGCCCTGATTGTATAATATATGCTAAACATAGATAGAGAGGCGCCAAAGTACATGAAGACAAAAAGACAAAAATGTGAATATAACTTAAATTTTATTGGTAGAAGTGAAATGGAATATATACTATGTAGCTGTTGTGAAGCAATTGGTTGTAAACTAGCCGTCACTGCAATCACACATTGATCCATTAAGCTCAGTGAACTAGAGTACAATGATACTCTTGTTCTGGATGATAATTAGTCTAACTGATCAACTAAGTTGCACTCTGAGTTCATATTAACTAACAATCATCTGATTATTAGGTTAATAGTGGGCTAAGTAATAGAGGAAACTGGGCTGTAGACAGAGGATCCTGGCGCTCTGCGGCTCTCATTAATCCCTTCCTTACTATATAAATCTCTCCTTGATTTATTAAATAAAGATTGATTTACATAAATTATAACTTATTATAAGCATTAGGCTAAAGAACTTATCTTAGCTTAGTCTTTGATAACAACTAAGGTCATATTTGAGTTAAGTGAATACAGCTATCAACCACTTGACAGCTGAAGTTACAACAGTAGCTTTACCACAAAACAGTACATGGATGATAGGATCACTTGCCACAAGCATGAGTGAGGAAAGCGAGTTGCTCAGAATCAGGAAACTGAACAATTGAATTTCCCAATTCAGAGCCAGACTCATTTCAAAGGACAAAAGCAAAAGAGAGATATTTTTCCTCAAAATAACACATTGAAGGCGAAATCAAAACATGGTAAATGGCAGCATTCACGACATTGTCCCCCTCTAGATTGGCCTTAGGGGGGTGATACTTGCAGAGGAACTTGTATGCACTCGGCCAAACAGGCAATCACTGGAGAGGAGTTTCACAGTGGACTCCAAACCTTGCTTGAAGGTTGCTTCTAAAGGTCTACCCGTAACATATATAGCTTGTGATTGTGTCCTCCTACTCTATCCTGATAGTAGAAAACGTGGTCCCCAATGTTGAACTTAGGCAAGGGAGAGCAGCCAGTGTTGTCAGGGGAGAGCTCAAGCATCTTGGTATTATACGCAGAGGTGTAAGCAGTAGCCTGTATATCAATGATGCAGTTGACTAAATCTTTGATATGGTCATCTGGGTTCATAGCGTTATCAGAGGAGAGGAGGCCCCCCCAGGAGCAACAGAGTGACAGCCTCACACTCATAAAGAATAGCAAAGGGAGAAACCCAGTGACACAATGTTTTCTAAGGCAATAGGAAAAGAGAGCAGTGGGTAAGTATAGATCCCAGTTTGCAGCTTCAGAATAAGTGAGTTTACTCATGATAGAAACCAGAGTTGAATTTTCACGCTCAACCACCCCACTGGTAGAAGGATTATAGGGGGCAGAGAAGGACTGGTAAGTCCCCAAGGCTTCAACAACAGAGGTTAATAACTTGGTGTTGAAGTTAGTCCCTTTGTCAGACAATAACACTCAAGGGCATCCATGGCGGTAGAAAATGTCTTGCAACAGAAAGGTGAAAGCTGTCTTGGCAGTGATGTCCTTAGTAGGGAAAGCCTCTATCCACTTGCTAAAAAGATCAACAGCAATTAGGATAAAGCGGCAACCAGAGCAGGAGCAAGGGAGAGGCCCTACAGCATCAATGCTGACAGTGTAAAATGCATGTTGAGGGGGGACTAGCTTGAACTCATGAGCAGTGGTTTTAGGCCGTTGGAGTTGGCAATCATGGCAACTAGCTATGACGTCTGGAATCAGCAGGCAAAGGTTTTCCCAGAAGTAATTCTTCTGAAGCCAGTCAAAAATCTTGGCAATGCCTCCATGTCCAGTCTCTTTATGAGCTTGAAGCACCAAAAAAAGGCAAAGGCTAGGCAATAAATAAGGTAGGTATTGGTCTTGTACTTTCTTGAAAAGCTGATTGTCACAAATGAGTGTGTCCTCAGATAGTTTGGCTAGGGCAATTCAAACTTCTTCTGTCTCACCCTCCCACAAGGAAGGGTATTCAATCAGTTCATACAGTCAATCAGCCTCAGCAGGGTGTAGAGCAAGGATGGGCATTCTATATAATCCATCAGCATTCTGATGTTGAATCCCAGGACAGTGTAGTACTGTGAAGTTGTAACCTTGCAGGCATAGATCCCATCTAGCAACTTGTCCTTCCGGTTCCTTAAACTATTAAAGCCCCTTATTCAAAGCGTGGTCTGTGACCACAGTGAAATGGGTGCCATAAGCATAAAGACAGAACTGATTGACAGCATGAATCACAGCAAGGCACTCTTTCTCTGTGACACTGTAATTCTTCTCATGCTTTTTAGGACACAAGAATTATAAGCTATAGGGTGATTCACACCCTCCTCATCTAATTGAGCTAAGATGGCTCTAATAGCCAGGTCACTAGCCTCAGTGTAAAGGATGAATTCCTTATTGTAGTCAGGATAAACTAAGATGTGAGCCTCTTTAAGTTTTTGTTTAAGGGTCTAAAAGGCCTGTTGCTGGCTAGCAGTCCATTTAAAAGGGACATTACATAACAGTTAGACCAAAGGTTTGCTAGTGTTGGCAAAGCCAGTGATGAATAATCTGTAGTAACCCATTATGCCCAGAAAGACTTGAACTTCTCACAGGCTGGTGGGCGGAAGCATTTTGTCAATGGCCTCAAATTTCTTAGTCATTGAACAAATCCCAGTCTGGATTACCTCATGGCCCAAAAATTCAAGGCATTCCTTGAAGAAAGCACACTTAGATAGTTTCAACTTAAAGCCAGCCTCTTGAATCTTTATGAAAACTTCCTTGAGATGATCCAGATGGTTGGTGAAGGTAGCACTGAAAACAGTTATATCATCTAAGTACACTAGGACACATGAGAGCTTCAAATCACGGAGGATGGAGTCCATGGCTTGCTGGAAGGTAGCCGGGGCATTGCAGAGTCCTTGCAGCATGTGTGTAGGCTCAAACAGTCCCTTGGAAGCAATGAGCGCAGCTTTCTGTCTAGCCTTGGGAGAGAAATTAACTTGACAGTACCCAGATGCTAGATAAATAGCAGAGAAGAACTTAGAGCCTCCAAGGTGTTGGAGAGCATCATCATTATGCGGCAAGGGGTAGGAATCCTTTTTGGTTAAGGAGTTTAATTGGCAATAGTCCATCACAATACAATGGCCTCCATCCTTCTTTAGTATGAGAAAGGGGGAGGCCCACAGACTTTGGAAAGGAGCCAGTAGCCCAGTGTCTAAAAGTTGCTTGAGTTCTTTAGACACTTGAGTGTTCTCCACGCAACTGCGGCAATATGGTTTAGTGCAGAAGGGGGGAGCCTCACCAGTATCAATCTGGTGAATGTCACCTTTGACTAGACCATAATCAGTGCTATCTTTAGCAAAGATATCTGAAAAATGATCTAGCAAATCAAGCACCTCTTTTTGTTGAACTGGGGATAGCTGCGGGAACTCTTGCACAGTGAACAAGGATAGGACTTGGGGCTTGTCTTCAGGTAAGTTAAAATCCTGAAACATAACTTAGGGATGTAGGGATATGACATCAGGGGCATTCAAAAACTTGCCATAGCCAATGACCTGTCCCTAGACACATGTATGGGTAGAGCAGTTAGGTTGGCAACCAGCAATTGAACAGGGTCTTTATGAGAGACATCCAAGATTCCTGGACAGAGATAGGGCATGTTGCGCCCTAGCAAGGTAGGAGAGTATAACTCTAGGAACGTACACTTGGGTAGCTCATACAATATTTGGGAGTCTAGGATAGCCTGAGACCCAGGGGAATGGTTACAGCGGAAGTGGCTAAAAGAGGAATCCCTTCAGACGCCGGGCAAGCCATAGAGGACACTTTATGTTGGTATAATGGGTACAGTTTTTTAAAGTGAAAACACCTGTGGGATATTCTAAGGCACACATCTTGAGGCGTTTCCTGGGGACCTTAACAGGCTCTTCAAAGATCAGGGGGACTTTGTACCCTAAGATGGAGAGGTAGCCATCCTTTAAGTTGATTATCCCATTGTATTCATTCAGGAACTGAGTACCAACTAGGAGATTGTAACTCTTATTCTCTAAGACAACGGCAGGCGCAGCCAAGAGTAGCTTGCCAAAATGCATGGGAAGAGCAGAATAAGCCCCTATAGCGCAAGTCATAGATAGCCCAGCTTTACCATATGGCTGGTGGTAGTTAAGGCCAGGGGCAAGTTTGAGCTTCTTGAGGAGCTTCAAGGAGACAGCATTAACAGGGGATCCAGTGTCCAAGATGGCCTTGATTTTCACCTTTTGTATGGATATCTCCACACAAGTGGTAGCACAACCAAAAGGGTGGGAGGATAGCTAGGATGTCTTGGGCCTCTGATAGCTCTTTGCACCATTTCTTGGTCATGCATCTCAAGCCTGGAAATTCCTTATATACAGTCTGGAGAGGAAGCAAAACTGAAACATTCTTGAACACAGTGTTGGAAACCTCAGAAGCTTCCTCATATGACTCTACAAGCACAGGGGACCTCTTAACTTGAGTGAGATATAGAAAAGAGACAACCTCCTTGGCTTCTGGCAGAGGCTTAGCTGCTGTTGTAGTTTTCTCAGAGCGTAACTTATAAGGGACCATAATAGTTTTAGGGACAGCAAGAACTGAATAACCATAGGTGTCAGGATCATCAACATCTGAATCATCCATGTCAGAGATGTTGTGAAACAGTAGCAGGATGGGAGGAGCCTCAGTGTCAGCATGCTCAGAGTCATCTATAGAGGAGGGAATTGAAGGAGACTGGGAAGAATTGTCAACCGAGAGTGTCTCTGCCTCTAGGTTGACTGTTCTTTTCCCACCTGCTCCTTGGAATCATCTCCTTCAACCCAAGGATTGGTGCAGACTTGCAAGTGGTGACCTATCTGGTCTCAGTTATGACAGCCTTGGCGTCTAGGAGGATTATGTGAATTCATGGTGAGGATGCAAGGGCCACAGGAAGACAAACCAGTGTTAGAGGCGGCATATTTATCCCGCACAACTGCTCCTAAATGGGTAAGGTGTTTATCCTGCAACATTATCTTTATGCTCTTCATAGAGGAAAGCATGGCTTTATGGGCTTTGAAGTGAAGACACAGAAGCTGGTTAACTTTGAGGGCTTGAGTGCAAGCCATGTAAGCTTCATGGGCTATCAATTGTCTGCTTGTTATCAGTTGCTGTCCTTCCATGTAGAATCTGTCTGAAAATTTAACTAGGGTCTCCTTTGGTTTGAAAGCAATGTGCATGAAGGCGTCCTTATTCACCTCTAAACTAAGGTTGTCATCAAATTTGTTGATCAGAAGCTGCTTCATATACTTCCAAGTCTCAATGGTGGGCAACTCAGGCACTACTATCTCCTGAAAGTTTGGGTGCAGGCAGGTTAGGATGTGTTCCTTCTTAACCTGATCCAAGGCTCTCCTCATGGCAGTTCTGTAGATAGTTAGGAAGGCTACAATGGTAGATGTTTTGGGATCAAAGAATTGCTTAAAGGTAGGCTTAAAGTGTGTCTTGGGAGTTAGGCCACCATTGTTGCTATCAAGTACATTTATACATGGGGAGAATTCCACTTCAGATTCAGAGGGGGGCTGCCTGGCCTACAGCTGACAAACACTCTCTTCAAAAGTAGTTGAGGTCTCAGCAGTGCGGGTGCCCATAATATTATCTAAGGTGGTCTGTTACTCAGTAACGTCTAGGCGTTGGCCCTGTGTAGTTACTACTGTGGAAAGCTCAGCAAGCCAGGAGGTAAGAGAAAGACCCACATAGAGGCATGGGGCAAACCTGCCATTTACTGAGTCAATTATTTCACTCATCTCTTGCACGTCTTTATCAAGTTTGGAGTGGTTCTGTTTCAAGTGGTCCACCTCATTAGATAGAGCTATCAACTCTCTAGCACAATGAATACAGGAGGCTTCTGACAGGCCAGGGCAACAGCCATCTTTCTCAATAACCCTGGATAGACTAGTAGCAGTTGCCATCATTTTGGATAAGGCAGCAACCTCTTGTTGTAACTCAGCCACATGAGCTGTCAAAACAAGCACTTGGGGATTAAGCTGAGGTGCTTTAGTAGGGTAATCTTGACTTCAGGTAGACGCTTGCAGCTCTTGAATGGCATCCCATAGCCTCTGTTCTCAATCTACCAGATTTTCAGATGGGGGAAGGCAGAATATCTGGCTTGGGCTTAGACAATTCATTCAATTGAGTCTGGAGCTTGGTAATGGCAGCAGCAGTAGCAACCCGCTCCTGATCAAATTCTTCACCAAGCTTTTAAAATGCCTTTAGCAGCAAGGTTGTGACTGTAAAACAGTCACTGTTAAGCATTTAGCCAGGTAAATACTCTGAGATGTAAAGTTGCTCTGTTTTTGCTGTTTGTTTTATGTAGATAGATTTAACTGAAATTCTTCAGATAAAGATTCCTGAAAACTTAGTATCTATATTCAATAAAAGAACAGAAGGCAAGATTGGCCAAATCAATCTTGGAGACTGGGCATCTCAAAAACAATTTAATTAACCATGAAAATTAATTAATACATGGGAATGTAATTAATGAAGATTTAATTTATTGGTTGATTACCTTGACTGTGTCAAGAAGTTTGGTTAAGGTTAATCAAAAGTAAACCCCCAAATTTTGGGTTAAAATTGCTGTTTTGGCAAATTCATTAGGTTAGAAGCGCCGCTGCACCACTTAATTGATTTGAAAAGCGCCAAAGCACCGCCCAGTGAATTTTTCAGGTGCTGAGGCGCCGCCTGGGAAAATTGCTGGGCGTTGCAATGGTGCCTGGTTTGAGTTTTGAAGCATTTTAATGGGGTTTAAGGCAAAAAACCATTAAATGCAAAGATAACTAATAAAGGCAAGGATGTCTAGGAATTCAGGTTTGATCAGCTGATTCCCAGTTGGAAAATTAATAGCTGAGTTTTGTAATGTGTCTATATTCTACAGGGTTTTGGTGCCAGGAGCTGAGGAAGCTCCATGCCAAATCAATGCATTGCAATGAATGGCATCATGTGACTCCTTCTCATTGTAGGTTAATTCTCATAGGCTGAGAATTACAGGAGATCTTTTAGGTAAAGATATAAGTTTAGGTGAATTAAATTTCATAGACCACATGATAAAAATCATAGGTTGATTCAGGAACTGGAGGGAGTTTCAGCTGAATATGCCCCAAATGGTATATAAGCAAAAACAGCTAAACTTTAATAAAGATATATTGTCAATTTTGACACTTTCCCCTCAACTACTTTTTAATTATCATGCCTTCTTTACTATCATTTGAAAGAGCTAAATTTGGGGTGCTTTGTGTAGAAACTGCTGCTGCTAAGAAGAAAGTCCCTACCAGTTCACTTGAGGAGGCTTGGACAAGTCTGGAGGTCTCTAATATAGCACCCAAGGAATCTTTGGTAGAAGTGAAAGCGGCTTTTGAAGAACTATATTCCAACTATTTTGCCAAAGAGGGAACCCCTGCACAAGGAAATTGAGTTTATGCATGGGACTCCTGGAACTTGCTGTTATGGTTAAATGAAATTTTACAGCAGGTGAAGGACAGAGCCAATCATGAATTTGAGGCGTTAAGAAGTAGGGAGGAGAAGAGTGTTGAAATTACGGCTTGTTGGCAGGATGACAATAAAGTGTTGTCTCATAAAATTGCCTCCCTGGAGTCAAAGCTCCTTGAAGCTTTGTCACAGGAAAGTAACAGTAATAAGAGTCAAGGGCAAGATAATGGTAAGTTTGACTGATTGGACCTGGATCCGTCACAGAGCCCAACATGGGGCAGAAAAACCCATGGTGAAAGGAGTCCAGTCTATGCTTGCCAAAATGTCACCTTTCTCTGGGAACACAAAGGAAGGAAACACTTTCATGGAGGGCTTTCTTATTCAAGCCTATGGTCTGGAGGATGCAGAGAAACATCATTTGTTGGAAGTCCTTGCAGGTCCTGCCTGCTTTAAGTAGTTTGAAAGACGTAAAGGCAACAACTGGACCAAGTTATTGGAGTAATTTTGAGCCAGTTACACGGTAACCCTCAGACCTTGTGATGCTCTGCAGAAAGCCCAAGACGTCACTCATTCTGGCCATGAAACTGTGTCAATGTATCTTTCAAGAATAAAAAGAGTTCCTAGCTTTTGTGGATGTAGAACACAATCAGGATCTGGTGGATGATGCTTTCTTTACTGGAATGTGGCCCAGGTTGAGAACTCAGGCTTCTATGCTGAGTTGTGAGAAGTTGTCATGGTCAAAACTTGTCCAAAAGGTCATTCAAATGGAATGTGTTGTGTTCTGAGGCGCAGCACAGACACACAATGGGAAATCCTAACCTTAGGATTGGATTCATACTAAGTCTCAGTTAGATGACAGGGAAGGCTATGTGATTACCTTGTGGCCCTGGAAGAATAATCTCTACTAGTTGTGGCTAGAGAGAGGCGCAGAAGTACAGAAGACACAAATACAAAAATGTGAATAGAACTTAATTTTATTGGTATATAGAAAAATGGAATATATAGTGGTTGGCAATACCACAAAACACTACCAGGACACTAGGATTACTTGCCACCAGTATGAGTGGGGTGAGTGAGTTGCGCAGGATCAAGAAACCAAACAAATGTAATTCCTGATTCAGTCATCACCTCATTTTGAGAGGCAAAAGCAAAAGCAAGAGATTTGTCTTCAAAATGGCCCACCAAAGGCAAAATTGAAACATGGTGAATAGCGGTATTCACGACAGAATGGGATCTTAGTGGTCCCCCACACAGTGCTCCTCACCCAAGAGTAGGAGCTCATGTGGCTGCAGAGAAAGGGTCTTCCAAGAGAATCAGACGTCCTAGAGGTCCCTCAGATAAGGATCAAATGTCTAGATTTAAACGGGCATGTAAGTTTCCCATGGCAAAGGGATGCTGGATCTGCAGTAAAGATGGCCATTTTGATGGGAAATGTCCCAATTATGCGGAATTTGACAAGGAACACCCAGAAATTATGTTTAAGGATTTGGGAAAAGGAGGGCGGGCTTAAGTGTCTCTCAACCTGAGCTTGGTAATACAGAGAATAATAATGGGAGAATGAGAATTCAATCTGGAAAGGCCTTGAAGGAGTACAGGAAAAGTGCCAGTGAACCAGTGGAGCCATCTGTACAGGAAATTGATGTCTTGCATCCAACTCTTCCTGAGGAAAGACCAGATGTCTCACCAGATGAGTGGATTTTGGATGTGCACTTGGGTATGAAGGAAGACAGGGAAATTACTTGGCAGCCTGTGTGGGTCCAATTGAGTGTGGATCAGCTCAAAGAAGCGGAATGGCATAAGAAGGTGGCCCAAAGCATGTCAGCATTATTGATTGCAAAACATTTTGTGTGGGAATTGCAAGGGGTTATCCTCCTGGATATTTTTCTTGATGGTATCTCAGCAAAGACAGTATACAATCCATGATGTGATGGGATAGTGGTATAAGAAAACTTTGTTTGTAAACATGGTATGGACCCATCAAAATTGGTCACACTGACTTTATTTTCCGCAGATTGGGTTACCACTATTGAATAAGATGTGTTTGATGAGGTGGTAATAAAATGGAAAAATACCATGGTCAAGACTTCTGCCATAGTTTTTCTGGGAGCAGGATTCAATGTTCTGCTTGTTATGACTTGGATTATCAAGGCCAAGGTGAGCCTGGATGCCATCAAGAATGTCTTGGTCCATGACAGAGTTGAGTACGCTTATCAACAGCTGAAAATTCTGCCAGCTCAAGAAGATGTTCAGTCAGTGGTCATCTACGCCAAGGAACATTGCTCAATTCCACAAAAGGGAATTGCTGGTTGAAGCTGGTAGTTTTCAATTGTGGAACACAGGGAGGACAAATTATCCCAGAATTACCCTGTCATATATCCTCAAATGTGGTAATATTTGAGAATGTGTCAAATGGCAAACTCCTTAAGTCCTGGAAGTTGTTTAACACTTGCACAGTTCTGGTGGAAAATTCAGCAAGGTCAGCGTATTGGAGTCTGGATGCCTGTGGTTGGAGAAGTCACAACAAATAAACCTACCATCTCTTATGTTTGTGTGCCCTTCAACAATTTAATCCATATACTATGTCCAAATGAAGCACCAGGTACCCTGTTGTATACTCTGGTGTGGAAATAGAGTAGTTGTTTCTTGTTGGACAAATATGATGCAGGGAGAACTGGTCCACCCTATGTCATAAAAACGTTGACTGGGAAGCCATACAAAGGGTATGTACCTGTTGTAGTTCTGCTGCAGTTGCGGCAATTAGAGAAGAGGTGGAGAAAGTGCAAAGGGCTGACCTGATTGAGGAAAATATCATTCTTACTCTGCTCTAATGGTTTGTATCCCAAAGCCAGATGGGAATATACATGTTTGTATTGATTTCTGAATGGTGAATAAGGATATTGTAAATGATGCCTACCCAATGCACCAGATTGAAGACCAGCTGGTCATCATGGCTGGATCTTCCTGGGTCACCTCTTTAGACCTGACTAAGGGTTATCACCAATTTTAAATTGATGAAAATTATAAGGAGGTCACAGTGTTCTCTACCCCTGACAGTCTGTATCAATAGAAAGTCTTGCCATTGGGAATGAAGACAGCAGGTGCTGTGTTTTAGTGTGTAATGGACCAGATTATGACATGATTACAGCCTAGATATTTTTTGGTATATATAGACAATACTAATGTATATAGCCCTTCCTGGGAACAACATCTAGAGGATCTTGATCAATTATTTTGCTGGATTGAGAAAGCAAAGTTGAAGATTAGTATATATAAGACTAAGCTTGCCTGTCAAGAGGTTGAGGTGTTAGGGCATGCTGTAAATTCTCAAGGGATTAAACCAAGTCCTGAGAGAGTTACTCCATTGCTAAGTATGAGGTTGCTGCAGTCAGTATGAGAGGTTTGGGGCTTTATAGGGTCAGTGAATTTCTACCAGAGATTCATACCTAATTGCTCTGCGCTTGGAGAGCCATTGTTTGTGTTAACAAGGAAGATCACCCAATTTTTTTGGGGGACAAGAGCAAGAGTCAAGTTTCTTAGAGCTAAAGAAAAAACTCTCTGAGGCCCCCATATTAAGATTCACCAATTGGTCAAAGCTGATCTACATTGAGACAGATGCAAATTCAACTGGTCTTGGTGCTGTTCTTACTCAAGAAGGAGAGTCAAAGTTATCCCAACATCCCATTGTGTATGGTTCTAAGACATTGGGGACAACTCAAAGGAAATACTATGCTACTAAACGTGAAGAATTGGCAATAATATGGGCAGTGGAACATTTTAGGACGTATATCCTAGGAATGCTGTTTATTATTGTCACTGTTCACGCAGCGTTAAGAGCAATTTGGACAAAGGAAGACTTACAAGGCCAAATGAAATTGTATGCAGAGAATCTCTCTGGATATAATTATGATATCATCTACTGTACAGGGTTGGAAAATCAGATTCCTGACTTATTGTCCCAAGCGCTGTTGGCCTGTGGAGAAATTGAGATGCAAGAAGCCCAGAAGCTTGATCAAGGAATAGGATTTATGTAGAAAATTCCAAGCGTCTACAAGTGGTCAGAGATCTCCATGTGTAATGGGGAGGTCACCTTTAATATAAAAAGTTATGGCAAGCAGTGAAGGCTTGGTACTGATGGTCAGAGATGAGAGCTATGGTCCTTCAGATTTTGCAAGAATGTGATATTTGCTCTAAATTCTCAGCAGCAAAATCCAAGGTGCAGCTCAAATCAGTGATATCACATTATCCTTTTGAGTTGATCTCAATGGATACAGGTCATATTACGTTAGCAAGTGATCAAAAATAATACTTTGTGGTGGCTGTTGATTCTTTTACAAAATGGGTAGAAGTTTGAGCACTGACCAAAAAAACAAGCGTTGCAATTGCTAAGTTTCTCTGGGAATAAATAATAGCACAGCATGGTTGTCCTGAGAAGGTTCTCATCAATAATAGACCGCCTTACATAGGACCAGCATTGACTAAGGAATACTTGAAATGGGGCATCTCTAAGTTAACCTCAGCCCCAAATCATCCCAAGACAAATAGTTTAGCCAAAAGAACCATTGGAACACTGAAGTGCATCATGGAGAAATTGGCTGACAGAGCCACAACCCATTGGAAAGATCACCTGGCAATGATTGTCATGGCATACTGTACAATGCCCCATGATGCTACTGGGTTTTCTCTGTTTTGGATGTTGTATTACTGGGAAACTACAACAAGCACTGAGGTTGGTCAATGGGAGTTTGTGGAAAAGAATTTCTATGAAGACGCCGTAGAAGAACATGGAGCTGAGATGCAGAAGTTATTTGCTAAGGCTAGGAGTAAAGGAGAGTGGGTTCAAGAAAAACATGCCACCAAGTGGAACTCAAAGCCTGGAGTACTTCCCCGTGATTGTTTCCAGGTTAGAGATATGGTATGGTTTGATCAAAGGCGCCAAGAAAAACAAATGAGAGGAGGTCTTCAGCAATGGTTAGGGCCTATGAAGATTATTTTGGTTATTCCAGGGCCAAACTATCTAATTTGAGGGGTTGGAGTTGCCCTAGGAAAAGAATGGTCCCGTGTTCATCCTTGATTCCTTAAGCTGTTCCATGGGGAATTAGAGCTAATACAGTAGTTTTAGAAGCTATGACAACAACTGAAAATATCTCAGATTTAAACAAAATGATTTCAGATTTAAGAAAAATCTAACTATCAGGTTAAAATATACACTCTGTTAACAGGGTTTATTGGCGTTAATGGGCAAAATGAGGCAACACAGCAAGAAAGGGCTCACACGCAAAGCAAAATTATTCAAAATGCAATCCAAAATACATTGATTCACAAACAAATGGTGTGGGTTGACTTTTGGTGTAAACATGTTTACTATGTGAATCAGTGACAAAATACACCCAAGCACCACATGTCAAAACTCAATCCAAAAACAAAACACAATAGCAACTCACTATGTAAACAAAATCACTCAAATGTTGTGTGCAATGGATTGTAATCAAGAATGATACCAAGGCATCTAAAATAGGGCACACAATCTGAAACATAAATTTTAAAAATATTGTGTTGGGTGCTTAATGTGGCGTAAAATCTAGGAAAATGGGTGGATTTTTTTTGAGTATTCTAAAATGGGCGTTGTAAAACCAGAAACAACTAACTAAGAAATAAAAAATCTATAATTGGGATACTGGGTGGGAAAAATATTAATTGAATATCCATAAACAGATAAAAGCAAAAATTAAAAATAGGGAGTAACTTAATTAAGTTTTATTTAATATTTTATTAAATTGTAAAATGAAAGGAACACAGCAACAGAGTACCATTGCACCTGTTGTGTGCCGCGGTTGCGGTTGCCCCATGGGTCAAAGAACAGAGTTAGTGCAACACAAATGACTACTTGGGAAGGAGACAGGAGAGGAGAGTTTTATAGTGATGCTGCACTGACACAGCTGGTTTGAGGAGCACAAGCTGCTAGGGTGTGGAGCATAAACCCTCAGGTCCCCAAGATGGCCCAGAAGCCCACCAAGGTTACCTTTACCAAAAAAGTTAGAAACAAGGAGGTAGAACTTACTTTGTATGTATTTGACGTTGTGTACCGGCAAGAGTTGGTCCTGCCAGTCATTCTGGAGAAGATAAGCCTGTACTTGATACTAGCTATGGGCCATACATAAGCAATGGCAATCAGGAAGATAACAAGGAGCCTGAGTTCTATAGAACTGATGAGGGACAGTTGGTGCTAAAGAAAGTTGCAGCCTTCTACAACAAGGTGCCTATGCCTTGCAAGTCAGTTTCTAATCAGGATCTAGATTCAACTACTTCCGCTAAGCCTGCCCAGAAGCGCATCCCTGACATCAAACACATCATACTGCTTAAGCTAATTTGTGAATCTGGTGACTACAAGGAGCCACGGCCATTGTTGGAGTGGATTCCAAGTATGTCAGCAGGACCTTCAACAAGTTCAAGGATACTGGCCAAGTCCTTGCCGCGGAGAAATCCTTGCGCGTTTCCACCATGCTCACCAAGGAGCACAAATGGGCAATCTGCCAGTGGATAACCCAAGATTGCCATCTTGAGCTGGCAAAGATCAGTCAATGGTTAAATCTATTTTTGGGGTTGAGGCTTCAATTTCCTTTTACTACCATCTGGTGAAGGGAATACACTTTTCCTGGAAAAAGCTTGGGGTATCTCCCTATAATAGAAATAGCCCAACCAACATTGAGACTCGGAAAAAATATGCTGAGGCGTACACTGCCCTCAAAGCCAAGGGGACGGTCAAATTCTACTACATTGACAAATAAGCTTTTGCCTTGTCAATGTGCAATGGGTATAAGTATGTCCCAAAAGGCTCCAATGACGGGATGGCTTGGCGTGCTGCAGTCCGCGCCACAGCCTATTCAATGGTGGATCTCTTAGGTCCAAAGGGTATTGAGCTTTATTAAATGATATTGGGTTCTCATAACAGCTGTACCTTATTATGTTTTCTCCAATTGGTCCAGGAGCACCTGAGGCGCACAAGCCCAGGCTTTACCAACATAATTGTGCTGGACAACATTGGTCTCCATAAAGTGGCGGATATTCTTGAGGAATTTCCATCAATTGACACTAGCATTTGACTGGGCCCCCTAGCAATTGGCCATGGCAAATTTGCGCCTTCTCTTCCTCCCTGCCTATTTGCCCTTCCTAAATCCCATCAAGGAAGTCTTTGGGTGGCTCAAGCAAGTTGTCAAGCAAGGAGCCCCAACTGGGACCAAGGACCTGTTTAATTTGCTGCAGGCCAGGATCCACACCCTCCCAGCTGAGACTGTAGCCAAATTCTATAGCCACACTGATTCATTCATCCCCACGTGCCTAGCCAAACAGCCAATCAATTAAAGGCTTAGTGTGTCCAACTTTTTTTATATTCTCTAATTTACTATTCAAGATTTATTAATTATCATTTTATATTTAGATGTTTCCAAGCCTGCAATCACATTCAGCAGGACCATCAATAGATGTTAGTGATTTATTTATTTTATATTATTTTTTATTATGCCATCTGAGGTTATCCCAAAGACTTGATACTGGATTAAGTGAATATATTTATATTACTCTCATCAAATAACTATAAAAGTCAAATTAAAAAATTAAATGTGAAATGCACAAGTTAGAATTTATTTTATTAACAATAATTTTATGCTTTTATGAAACCATTTCTGCAATATATTTTGAAAAATTTGTTTGCTGAAATAAAAATTATAAAAACTTATTATAATAAAAAGAATATAAAATGTAAAAAATTTGTTGGAATCATATTTTTATTGTGTGCGCCTATAGTGAGTCCTTTGGTATGTACCCACCCCGCAATGGAGGTGGCGCACAACCTCCACCGCCACACCGTGGATGGTGGATACACTCTGGGTAAAATACTCCTGCCTGCTGGTGAAAGGGAGTACAGTCAGGTGGGAGTGAAGCAGCAGCTTCTCTGGCTTGGCTGTAAAGCTGTAAAGTCCAGCCAGGACCAGGGCGTCCTGATAAAGTGGTCTGCCAAGTCAGCAACCTTCAGAATTAACTCATACATAATGAAACATCCTCCATGTTGACAATTTCAAAAATTGTTTTTGCTTTATCTTTTATAATTTCAATTAAAAGCTCAAAATAAAAGTTAAACATTGCTTGTATTATCAATGTCAATTATTTAATCAAGAAAAATAATCTTTAATACTGAAAATAAGAAAAATATTTTTGATAATTGTTGACATGGAGGATATTCCATTCTGTATGAGTTAATTCTGGAGGTTGCCGCCAAGTCTTATCCCAGGGGGACCTTCTTATCATCCAGGGAGAGCCTGGTCTCATTGATCCCAAGGAGGACCCCGTCCAGGTCCTCAACAGACGTGGCCATCCCAAAGTAAAAGAGGAACCCCAGGTAAACAACAAGGTGAAGCCTTTGCCCAGAAAAGACTTCTGTAAACTCACAGAGCTTAATGTACACAATACTAACCTTCTTCTTGTGCTTTGTCTTGGCAAAGATGAGCCCCATTTCCAGAGGGACCCCTGTCTTGTTAGCACTCCAGGCCAGCCTGAAGTCAGCAAGGAGAATTTTGGTCTTCTTCACGGCTGTTGCATCCACAACAGCCAGTTTTCCTACCGCACGCCTAAAGTTCTCCAGCAGGTAAGAGGGTGTATGCTCTACCAGAAAGCAGAAGCAAGCAGCTGCATGGGCCTGGCCCATCTCTGGTAAATTTTTGAATGGGAGCGTCTCTAGGACGTCCCAAACAAGCTAAATGAAGTTTACACAGTAAACTCCACTGAGGACCACCAGGTCAAGGTGGACCAGTAGGCATCCTTGAAGGCAGTAACTTCCCACTCAGATGCCCCCTCTGATGTGTAAGCTCAGCCAATGCCTCCTGTAACATTGAAAAGAACCTGTGGATGTGGTCTTCAAGCTCCCTCAAGACAGGGGGGACAGAAAAAGCTGTTTGGCCACGTGAGTGGCATAATTCAAATAAAAGGTGAGTGGGACAAAAGGAACCAGAACCTGGCAGAGTTCACCATCTACGTTTTCTAAAAAAAGTTAAGTACTTAGAAAAAATCATTAATTTTATTTTTTAGGTTACCTTCTTGTATTTCCTCTTTGCAAGCTGCTTTGGCAGGCTTGGCCATTCTTGGCACAAGCATTTGAGCGGGCAATTCTGTATTCTTGCTTGCTTGGCTGGCTGGCTTGAGATGTACATACATCTCAGGATTGTTGACCCAGACAGACAGCACAGAGAGGGCAAATGGCTTGAACTGGAGGCCCTCAACTACAGTTTTTTGAAAGTTAAGAAGACACTCAATTTTTATTCTGGGGGTGTCTGGCATCTTGGCCATGAGTGACTTGGCGGACACCTTTTCAATTTTGTCCCCTGTAAGGACAGCAGCCTTAACTTTTGCCTTGACCTTGCGGTCAATATCTTTAATTTTGGCAATTGCTGAGTTGAGGTCTTTAAGTAGTTTTTCAAATTCTCTCATTTGATTTTTTACTAAACTTTACATATGTTTTAATAGCTTTCACCCCAATAAAATATGTGTTATTCTGATATTTTTGCCTCTTTGTTTATCCTTGGTTGTTTCCCATTTACTACAATATTTTATCTTTTTACCCATTGTGTATATGTTTTACGCTCATCTCAATATGTGTTGTTTGCTTTGTGTTGGCATTGTTTCCTCAATTGCCACATTATTTTTAGTACTCAAACACAGCCCCTTGTGAAAATATTAGCAACAATTTGGTGATCAGCTAAACTTGAATTAGAAAATTATAGGTTAACTGTTTTTAGATAAAGTTGTTACTGATCTGAATTCAAAACCTTAATGATAAACTTTAAGCCAATCAGGAGCCAAGTGATAAAGTGATTATTGTGACATAAATGATCATTCAATAATTCTTTGGTGTATGTGTGCTAATTAATATGATTGGCTGGATGTTTTGCCATTGTGTGCCATTGCCGCTGTGGCAAGTTGTTGATGGACTAGTGCCCAATTGGCTGCTGGGTTAGCACAAGTCCACCAACAACTTGCCACAGCGGCAATGGCGTACAATAGCAAAACAACCAGCCAATCATATTAATTAGCATACATTCACCAAAGAATTATTGAATGACCCTTTATGTCACAATAATCACTTTATCACTTGGCTCCTGATTGGCTTAAAGTTTATCATTAAGGTTTTGAATTCAGATCAGTAACAACTTTATCTAAAAACAGTTAACCTATAATTTTCTAATTCCAATTTAGCTGATCACCAAATTGTTGTTAATATTTTCACAAGGGGCTGTGTTTTGGTGCTAAGAATAACTATGTTCTGAATATAGATACACAGCATAGTAAATATATGATTTTATAGAAATAAGCTTAACATAAAGAATAAAAATAACTATAAACAAAGAGAACATGAAATATCAAAATTCAAAAAAAGATAATATAAATATAAATTTTTTTGGCAACATGTCAGGAAGCCAGCCATGGGTGGAGGCATTGGGCGGCTTGGGGTGAGGTGCAGCCAAGCCGGCGGGTAAAGCCCACCATAGAATGAGTGCTAACTTGATAATATAAGATAAAGATTGCCCAAGTAAGTACCAGGGTCTGGAGTTGGGGACCATGGAATCCACCAATCCTGTCAAAGTAATGTAGAGTACTCCAAACAGTTGGGTAGAGGTGGTCTTGGCTGCAGTGGTAGGTTCCAGTGGGAGGTCTGGTCTTGGGGTTAATGGTGGAGTCATGGGAACAAAGTACGCTGGTAGGTAGTTGTACTTGTCTTTGAACAATAAGGGCAGTATCTTGACCCTCTTTACTTTGAGTCCTATGTATTTGGTACTTCTAGTCCTTGACAAAGGGTCAACAATGAGGATGGTTTCCAAGCCGTCTCCAAATAGGCCAGGTTGGGGGTATTCAGTAAAGTGCACAGGTCCAAAGGGGGCTCCCGGGGGACGGTATAATGCCTGTGGCAATTTGGCAGATTGGTCTTGGGAGGGGGTGGCAGCCTGGTAGTCTACTTGAACAGAATTAAGATGAAAGATCACTAAGACTAGATAGGGTAAGATTTGTTCAAACCAAAGGTTCATAAAACTTTATTATCAAAAATGACAATGTGGTCTTCACCATACCACCAGGGTTTTTATACCATGGGACTTTGCTTCTTCAATTTTTGCAGGGTTCAGGTTTGCAGACAAGGCACTGGCGGGGCATGGATCTAGGCTTAGAGCTTGAGGGCAGGAGATCCAGGTAGCGCCTGCTCTGGTGAATAGAAGTGACAATGCTTTGTTCTGCCGCCACTGTTCACTATGTCACCTGAGTAGTTCAATTGCACTACCCTCTCTGGAAGGAATGCTGGTAGTTGATGGTGGTCATTGGCAGAGTTAAAAATAGGTTTTGTTTTAACCTCCTTAAGGCAAGCTGCAACCTCTGCATAGGTTCAGGTCTTCTGTGGCTCAAGGTTGGCATCAATATGATGACCATTTGGGGAATTGTCCTTGGGAGACTGGCGGGTCTCAGAGTAACTTGTCAACTTGGGTATGCAATTTAGCAAGTGGGTGGGTTCCTGTCCACTTTGCGTGACTCAAGTAGTCTTTGGAGAATCAGGGTTTGATTCCAGGGCTTCCAGCATCGATTCCAAAGCTCCAGTATTGGCTCTTGGAAGGTTGGCAGTAGGTCCTTCCCCAATCTCTGTTAGCCAGGTTGCATTTCCTTTGTAGGTATGGGTCTTCATTGGCACCAGTTTAGTGGCAGACTGGCAACTATTCAGGGAATTCTCCATAGTAGGCCAGCAGGTTGCAGAGTAATTTAAAGATTCAAGCCTGTGACTTAACAGATTGGCGGGTCCTGTACTGTCCTGGAGGGTTTGATCTGCCTTCTGGGAACTGGGGCTCAACTCTTGGGGGTTCAATACAAGTATTGAAATGTCATTCATGACACAACAGGTGTTTATTGGGACAGGGAAGAGTGATGCCTAGTAGGCAGAATGTTGCAGGAAGGAAGATGTAGAGGAAGTGCTGGCCTGGGGGGTCTGGGATTGGGTGGGTGGTGCTGGAAGGTGGGGGTGGCAGGGGTAGGGGTAGGAGGATTGCACGTGATAGCCACCATATAACGCTTGTCATATTCCTTGTCTGTCATTGCCTTGATTGGCTGGTAGGTGGCTGTGGCACAGGATGGAAGGCGCTTATCCTTGTGTGATTGGTTGCCCATGTTCACATGGAAAACCATTTGTGCAAATAAGTCAGCCACCATTTGGTAGCCAAAGAGAGAATTGTGATCAAGGACCCCAAGATAGAGGTTGTTGAAAGCTTGAGGGCAGCGCTCCTGTAGTGTGGATCCAATGTTAAAGGAGACAACATCAGCCAGATGGATGTCTGCGTGGCTGGTGGGGTATACTGAGGCCTGGTGCCCGTGTTCCTGGATGTCCTCAAGGGCGGTGGAGCTACCCTCCATCTGGTGGCTCAAGAAAACATGATGCTTTGAATTTGAGCCATCCCAGGAGTCAAGTAATCCACCAAGGATGTGGCTGTACTTATAACCATTGATGAAATCTGGGTTTGTCTAATAGTAGACAAAACCCTTGGCTGAAACAGCCAGAAATGCACCAATAAATGTCCCCTTCTTGACCTTCTTCCTTCTATTCTTGGCAGCAGCTCTTCCTTGGGCGCCAAAATTGTCAAAGGTTATGGATAGCTTATAGTAAGAGATGAAAATAATTTCATCTGACAAACTTGTCAGGCATTGGACCAGGATTGACTCAATGTCAATATCATACGGGGAAGCCTCAATGCCATCCTATTGGTCGCCGGCAAAATTGGTAAGAACCTGTATGGAAGCCACCTTTCCGTGCATCCAGAGCTGCACCATGCACTCAGAGACCCATATGTTATGGTGTGCAAGCTTCTTGCGGACCTGGGTTAGGGGAAGCTTGGGGTCCTGCTGGAGGAGGTCAAGCATTATTGGAAAGGCCCTGATTATCTGGGACTTGGGTGCCTTCTTTGGCTTCTTAGCTGTCCCAATCAGATTTCCCTTATTCATTAAGTTATTGAATTCCTGCATTATTGTGGCTCAGGTGAATTGCAACTGGGCAGCAATCTGGTCCCATGACAGACCCTGCAGGTTCAGTGTCACAATTTCTTGGAGAATTTGGGCAGTAATTATTCTGTGTTTGGGGCGCTGGGCTGGGGGAGCTAAAGCCTGATTGGCTGTATGGGGGGCAGGTTGGCTAGAGGCAGGAAGATGTTCCAAATCAAGGTTGCCATCCTGATTGGTTAGTTGGCAGGCAGCTTGTGCGGGGGTGGGTACAGGAGCATGGACAGAGCTAGACACTGCATGACTACTGAACAAGTCAAAGCCATAGGGGTCAGGGGTCAGGTACAGGTTGGTAGGACACGCCATTTTGAAACTAGCACTTCAATTTATGACATCTCAAATTTAATTCAAGATGATGTTTTTTGTGTTAGTGATTTTGAATCACAAAAAAATAAAATAAACAATAAAATAGTAAAAATTTACATATACCTTTATAATGCGGTATCTCAAATTTACACCATCTCAATTCCGTCACTTCGAGTCAGATTAATTAAATCTTATTTTGCTAACTTTTTTACATATGAAATTACTTAGTGTGGGGTGTGTTTACACAATCTCAACTTGACGTCATTTCAAATTACGCCATTTATCTTAAACTAAAATAAGCTTATACCCAAACTAAAATGAAGCCTGTTGTATAGTGCCAGAAGATGTTCCTATAGTATTAATTTAAGACACTTAAAATAAGAACAACCTAAATAGACGCCACTATGATAGTCCTTCTAGTGATTGTCATTGCTGGGTAAAAAAACCAGTTTTGTTATATGTAATTTATAACTTTATTATACATGGATACATTGATAAGGGTTTCTTAATAAAATATTTTAATAGTGATTTTAATATGGAAGGGGGTGATTACTCCATTTTGATTTATGTCACTTCAAATTCCACCAAGTTTCATATCACCCAATTGATTCAATGCGCACAATGGATAGGGGAAAATAAGGGAAAATTACCTATGACGCCAGGCTACGCTATATTGATTCCCCCACCACAATTCTTGCTTTCCATTTTTCAAAAGTACATATTCACATCAAATACCATATTAATAAAAAATGTAAGAAAGCATATAAAACTTTGCAAATATATATTTTTTGATCTCCTCTAAACAAACGGGTACTTTTTAACCCCAGTTGTATAAGCTATTTTTGAGAAATTCAAGTTTTACTCTTTGGCCTGGTTGAGGTAGCTCCACCGTAAATTTGTTAAGTTAATATAAAAATGGTCAAAAACACTATGTTTTTGAGCTACGGCACCTCAATTACGTCACATCAAAAATGCCATCTCAAGAGCAAGCTTTCAGTCAAAACTCAAAGTTTTTCCTACTTGTGTTACTAATAAAAAATTATTTTTTCAAGAAAAGAAAATTAAAATTTTTATAGTATATACTATTTGATCTCCTCTACAATTCTATGTAAAAAATTGATACTTTTATATTAAAAACATTCTCATTTTTCTCTTTAAAAACAACCCTAAAATTGCTCATATTTTGATGCTAATTCACTTTTAGATGCCTCCCAAGTCAACTGCCAAAGCTGCACCCAAGGCCTCTAAGACCTCAAAGTCCAAAATCACTCTGCCCAAGGCCAAAAAGATCAAGCAACCCCAAAGAAGCAGCCTTCTAAGGCCAAAGCTCCCCCAAGACCCCAACTCCATCACATGAACAAGAGGGAAACAGTCCTACCCCTCCTCACTCTCCATTTGTTTACTCTCCATCTGATCCTCAAGAGAAGTTGTTCAACTTCAATTGCCATTCTGACCCCACTTAAGAGCCTGAGGATGAAGAGGAGCAGGAGCCTGAGCCTGGTGCTCCTGCAGATGAGCCAATTGAGCTCTGGTATATTAACTCCATCCATAATGTATGCAACCAAAATGGCACCTTTTCTGTGCCAATAATGTACCCTATCAGCTATCTAATTATGACAAAGAAAGGGGGTAATGGCTTTGTCTACAAGGGCTAGAGCTTCAGCTGTAATGACAAGAAGAAACCCATCCACCAACATCACTTCAAATGTGATAATGTTGGCTGCCCAGCAAGGCTCACAACTTATGGGTAACCAGATTTAAGGCCCTTAATGTTAACCACAACTGCGCCAAGCCTTTTGACCCTCTCTATCAACTTATATGCTGGTTTCTTTGCCAGGTGATCCTAATCACAAAGGATCAAACTTCAACTGAGGTTGTCAACAATATGCTCCTGTTGTAACTGTGCTGTTTTAGCAGAGTTACACGGGGAAAATATTTAGAAACTAGATAATAATCTTTATTGGGAGATAGTGATTATATAGTTCATGTGAATCAAGGATAGTAGGAACAAGATTGGTGATCACACGGCTGGATGGAAGAAGGGGGAGGCTTGATCCTGATAATGAGTCAAGCTCCAAATTGAGGTAGCTACTGTAAGGGATCATCATTTGTTCATTTTGTTGGATTTGGAAATTTGAGCCAACTTCCTAGTTTGGCTTCAGGTGACTGGATAATTGGATTGCGGGTCACAAACCTGCTTGATTGGAACCTTGCTGGCGGGTCAAGCCTGCAGTTTTGACACTCCTTAATTTAAATGATACCCAACTAGCAACTGTTGGTGGCGCCTCAAAATTACAGAGATATTTTACTTATCAGAGATATGCTCTGAGCACTAAAGGCGTCAGTGCAAGCTCCATTGACCAATTGATCATTACTGAGGAGCAAAAACTATCTTGCCATGAGGAGAGATTCCTTCTTCATGATGATGGTCAACATGACCCAGAGTGTATCATCTGCTTTTGAAAAAGCCAGGATCTGCGCAACCTCCTCAAGTGCAAGACCTGGCTTGCAGATGGAACTTTCTCAACCTGCCCAAAGCTCTTCAGCCAGCTTTGGAATATCCATGGACAGGTTAGAAATCTGGTTCTTCCCCTGGTCTTCTTTTTCCTCCCAAATAAGAAGCAGGTAATTTATGTCCAGGAACTCACAATTTTAAAGGCCAAACTGGATAAAATCCTCCCAACAATTGAAGAGGAGCCCAAGGAGACTAGAGGGCGCAAGAAAAAATCCATCTCCCAAGAAGAAGACGCTCCCACACCAACCAAGAAAAAGCCCAAAAGCCTTTCCTACCACAAATATCTGGTAGTGGATTTCAAACAGGCTAAGGCAAATGCCTTTATTTGTGTCTTTAAGAGCTCCCCTCAGGGATGCTACTTCCACTTCCAGCAGGCACTCTGCCGCCACCTCCAAAAGTGCTCTGACCTTCATGAGCTGGTCTACGCTGAAGGCACCAAAGAAGTCAAGGACGTCTTCAATTGCTTTGCTGCCCTTGCCCTTGTACAAAAGGAGGAGATCAATGCCTTTTATGATGCCCTCCTCTCCCATCCCTATATCCAGGCCAACCAGGCATCCTTTGCTCTGTTCATTGAGTATTTTGAGACTCAATGGGTTGGCATCTTCCAAGGAGCATGCCAAATTAGAAAAGGCGGTGACTCAATCACCTGGAACTGCTATAAGCAGGTCAAAGACAGGTTGATCAAGACCACCTAGTCCCTTGAAGGTGGCATAGCTAGTTTTCTACAAGGGTTAGGGTTCATAAGCCCAAATTCAATAAGATCATGGTCCATCTCAAAACCCAACAAACCATCTCTGCCCGCCTCTTTAAGACTGGCATTAAGACCAAGGGTGATCCCCCCAAGATAACCAAAGCGGTGAAAAAGTACACTGAACTCAGCAAGGTGGTACTTGCTTATTACCCCAAGGATAGTAAGCTTGAGCATCTTCAAGCCATCTCAGTTGCTCTTTCCACTAATGTTTGAGCATATTTCCAATAAATACTACTTTATCTTCTCTCTTTTTTCCTTTACTTTTATAATTATTTTAGTTTTATTTAGTATTTGGTATAATTCTATGCTTATTTACAAGTATAGTTTGAGATTAAAATAGATGAAAATAGTTGTTTTTGGGATTAATTTAACTTTTGGGCTTTAAACACCTATGTTGCTACTCATCAACCCCATTTTTTATTGCAGATTTTAATCCTAAGGCTTTTTTAAGCCTAGAAATGATTTTTGAATTTTTATTTTTGCAAATTTTTTGGGTAATTTTTGGAGTTCAAAAAATCTAAAATTTTAAAACTGTTTTTTCTTAGTCAAAATGCTGTAAATCAAAATGGCGTTTTTACTAATAAATTGAGATAGCAGAAAATCAAGATGGTGTATTTCAAGATGCTGTTTTTGAAATGGCGTGTCCTACCTACAGGTCAGCTTCCTTGTTACCTGCTCAAAGGCTTGGGTATAAACAGGTGCCTCCACGCCCTGAACCTTGCCTCAATTGAAGCTGGCTTGGCTGCTGCTGTCTTGGCTGCTGGTGCTGTCAAAGATATTGCTAGTAAAAACCATTAAAAAAACCTAGTATAAAATCACTAAAAGTAGAAGTTTTAAAATTTAATGATTAATTTTATTGTAATCTTGAGTCCATATTTGGAAGGTTCTCAAAACCATTTAATACAAATCAGGAGCCATGAAAATGAATAAAATGCCTCTGTTTTAAATTAGATAGCTGTTGATTGGCTGTTAAACTGTTATTTTTCTATTTCAGGCTGCTCATACTACACATCTTGTGTGAGTTCATTTTTTTTGTGCTTGTGGAATCTTACTTCTAGATTGCTGAAGTTTCATTTTGTTTTTAGTCCTTCTGCCGGTGCCTCATATGAATCCTGATTGGATTATAATATACTCTGGAACAGCATCCATCCATTTCACTTGTTGTGTCAGTTCATTTTGCTTGTGGTTTAAACAACACCACTTGATGTTTGATAAAATTTTGTATAATGGGCTAGTGAAATTTCGTTTTTTGTTTGAAAGTTCATTTATTAACTGAATTTTTTTAAATTAATTGAATCCTGAATCTTGCGCAACTTGAATTTTGTTGAAATATGAAATCATTTTGTTAAAATCTGAGATATTTTTGGTTGTTGCCATAGCTTCTAAAACTACTGTAATTGTCCGGGAAGATGAGGCTGATTCCCACAAAGAGAAGGAAGGGGCCTTGTGACTGTACAACAGTCACTGTTAAGTAATTAGCCAAATAAATACTCTGAGATATAAAGTTGCTCTGTTTTTGCAGTTTGTTTTATGTAGATAGGTTTGGCTGGAATTCTTCAGATAAAGATTCCTGAAAACTTAGTATCTATATTCAATAAAAGAACAGAAGGCAAGATTGGCTGAATCAATCTTGGAGACTAGGCGTCTCAAAAATAATTTAATTAACCAGGAAGATTAATTAATACATGGGAATATAATTAATGAGGATTTAATTATATTGGTTAATTTCCTTGACTGTGTCAAGAAGTTTGGTTAAGGTTAATCAAAATTAACCCCCCCAATTTTGGGTTAAAAGCGCCTTTTAGGCAAATTCATTGGGTTAGAAGCACCGCTGCGCCGCCTAATTGATTTGTGAAGCTCAAAGGTGCCGCCTGAGAAAATTTCTGGGCACCACAGTGGTGCCTGGTTTGAGTTTTGAAGCGTTTTAATGGGGTTTAAGGCAAAAAACATTAAATGC
Source organism: Entomophthora muscae (assembly GCA_014839935.2). Taxonomy (NCBI): domain Eukaryota; kingdom Fungi; phylum Entomophthoromycota; class Entomophthoromycetes; order Entomophthorales; family Entomophthoraceae; genus Entomophthora; species Entomophthora muscae. The sequence continues at coordinate 132,980 of QTSX02001600.1, forward strand.
AAAGATAACTAATAAAGGCAAGGATGTCTAGGAATTCAGGTTTGATCAGCTGGTTCCCAGTTGGAACATTGATAGCTGAGTTTTGTAATGTGTCTATATTTCACATGGTTTTGGCGCCAGGAGCTGAGGAAGCTCCATGCCAAATTGAGGCATTGAGATGAATGGCGTCATGTGACTCCTTCTTATTGTAGGTTAATTCTCATAGGCTGAGAATTACAGGAGATCTTTTAGGTAAAGATCCAGGTTTAGATGACTTAAATTTCATAGACCACATGATAAAAATCATAGGTTGATTCAGGAACTGGAGGGGGCTTCAGCTGAATATGCCCCAAATGGTATATAAGCAAAAACAGCTAAACTTTAATAAAGATATATTGTCAATTTTGACACTTTTCCCTCAACTACTTTTTAATTATCATGTCTTCTTTACTATCATTTGAAAGAGCTAAATTTGGGGTGCTTTGTGTAGAAACTGCTGCTGCTAAGAAGAAAGTCCCTACCAGTTCACTTGAGGAGGCTTAGGCAAGTCTGGAAGTCTCTAATATAGCACCCAAGGAATCTTTGGTAGAAGTGAAAGCAGTTTTTGAAGAACTATATTCCAACTATTTTTCCAAAGAGGGAACCCATGCACAAGGAAATTGAGTTTATGCATGGGACTCCTGGAACTTGCTGTTAGGGTTCAATGAAATTTTACAACAGGTGAAGGATAGAGCCAATCATGAATTTGAGGCGTTAAGAAGTAGGGAGGAGAAGAGTGTTGAAATTACGGCTTGTTGGCAGGATGACAATAAAGTGTTGTCTCATAAAATTGCCTCCCTGGAGTCAAACCTCCTTGAAGCTTTGTCACATGAAGGTAACAGTAATAAGAGTCAAGGGCAAGATAATGGTAAGTTTGACTGATTGGACCTGGATCCGTCACAGAGGTCTGCTACTTGTTGTAGTTGATCAAATGAGTAAGCACTAAACTCTTTGAGCTGCTGCAAAAGTTGTTCAAAGTTGGAGAGGTAAGTGTTCAAGGTGAATCTAATTGAGTTTGCCAGGGTTGTTCTAGCTGGTGAAACTTGTGTAGACGCTCTCTCACGTACTTGGGGATGGACTGGAGCATAAATTTGACAGAGTTAACCAAGCAAGTCTGGGAGGTAACAGAGTTGCGCTGATTGTCTGAAATCAAAGAAAAAATGGAGTGGATCCACTGTTGATAGGCAACAAACTGATACTAGTGATGAGTGACAGCTGCTTGTAGAGACAAAATCTCCTGAACATGGAGCCCTAACACCATCTGATGAGGGCTAAGGCAGGTTGTAAAAAGGATGTCAATAAGTGCTCAGCAGAGCCAGTTGCTGAGAGGAGATGTTGTGGAAATTGCGGGGCCACAATCAATTTGTAGTATTCTGCTCAACTGAACTGTAGCTGGAGGCAAGGGATGGCTCCATCACAGGCTAACCCAAGGGCTACTGCCATGACTTTTTCCAAGTTGGGGGTACCCAAAGGGTAGATCACTAGGTGGGGACCATTCCTGAGGTTCAGCACAGTAGAGACAATAGGTGGGCCTGTGATATCTTCCTCAATAGGAGGACTGGTGATTTCAGGTGAACTTGGCTCTTGTATAGGAGGAGGCAAAGGACCTGAAAACGAGGTTGTTAAAGGGATAACCAAGGGGCTTACAGCCCCTGTAGTGAGCACCATTTTATCATGTTCTGAGGCACAGCACAGACATATAACAGGGAATCCTAACCTTAGGATTAGAATTGTACTAAGTCTTGGTTAGAATGGCAAGGAAGGTTATGCAATTACCTTGGGGCCCTGATTGAATAATATCTTCTAGAGATAGCTAGAGAGGTTCCAAAGTACGTGAAGACACAAAGACAAAAATGTGAATAGAACTTAATTTCTATTGATAAAAGTGAAATAGAATATATACTGTGTAGCTTTACCATAAAACAGTGCATGGATGGTAGGATCATTTGCCATAATCATGAGTGGTACAACTGAGCTGTGAAGAATCAGGAGACTGAACAATTGAATTTCCCAATTTGGAGTCAGACTCATTTCAAAGGACAAAAGCAAAAGAGAGATATTTGTCCTTGAAATAGCACATTAAAGACAAAATCAAAACATGGTGAATGGCAGCATTCACAACACTCCCATTCAGTTCAGGGCCAGCCTGCCCTTTTGTGGTGCCAGATCCCCTAGAAATCTTTAGGTACTGTTCAACTGCTAGGCCTGGGAAGGATTCCTATAGTGAGGCCCTAGCAGGCGGGTGACCCCTTGTCCCATTCCAGAACAGATCAGCCAAAGCATAGGTTTTTATGTTGAAGGGGATAGAATTATTACTAGTTGCCACAAGTTCTGTTGTCTTTGCTATTTCCATTCAGCAGGCCCGGCCAATATCACCTAACCAGGCATTCAGACCTGGGTCAATTGGGCATAAAGCCCACCCTTTGCTTCTGCAGCCAACGGTAGATCCATAGCCTTTTAGGGCCACCTCCACTCAGAACCTTGGGTGAAGCAGATCAAAGCACCCTGCACTTTCCTATGCCCCTGCCTCCATATGGCAAGCCCATTTTTGGTGCCCCTTTCCATTAGCAATAATTCCCCTTCCCTGGCTATATACCCTCCTAGTATATCAAATAAAGAGCCTGTTTCATTGCATTATCTTCCTATACTTTTCTGCCCTTATCTAGGCATTAACTCTACCCCAGTAGGTATAGGGTAAGGATAAAGAAGGGATAGGCTAGCTATCTTTAGAGATTAGCACCCAAGCGGCATACTTTACAGCCCCCCTCACTGATCCAAACTAACTCACTGGTGAGGATCATACCTAAGCCCATTTGATTTCTGGTAAGCCTGGGGTGGATTCAGCATGATCTCACCAGGAATCAAGGTTTTCTCAGTATAGGCCTGTAAAGGAGCCAATCTCTACCTGTTGAGGTGACTGAACTCCCATGGATTAGGGTTCAAATATTCTCAGGTACAGTTGGTTTTCCAGGTTCCCTTGATTGGGGAGGTAATTAGATAGCTGTATAGGGGTGGTGTTGAAGGTAGGGTACCCTGCAGGCATGATAGGTTCATCTTTTTAATACCTCTACCCAGTAGTGAGAAAAATTCCCTGAGCTTTCTTCCTTTGAGGTGTTTTGGGTTTATTGTATAGGTAGCCTAATTTTGCTACAGCAGAGGTATATATATCTATGGGAACTATATAGAGCAATTAAGTGGGGAGATTGGATGGGGGTAGTTTCTTTATTGAGGTAGGGAGGGAGTTGGTTATAGCAGTAAACATGGGACATGGTATCCATGTAGATTTTTTGTCATAGTTGGTTAGCATCTTTTTAAAGTTAAGGGGTTACATGGTACATTGTTTGGACCAGGCCTCAGGGCCAATTATTACTAGGGTCTACAGGATTTAATCAGAGATATTGCAGCACTAGTCTTACATAATTTATAGAGACAGAATAGTTAAGATGGGATGGTATCTTCTTTTGGAGAGGTGATTATTGCTTGGTGTAGGATGTAGGTTCCAAGGAGAGGTATCCTTGCATCTGAAGCTTTGATCCGGAAAATGTATCTGGTAATGGTTTGCAGTAATATCTCATACAGCAGGCTTGGGTAGGTAGAAGTTGACATCAGGTATACAAGGTTCAATCCAAGTGGGATATTTTAATCTGAAATCAAATCCCTGCAGTATATTTTTCCATGGTTCTGATAACAATAAATGGCAACAGTCAGCATTTAAACTGTATGCATGTAACATCCTCCATGTCAACAATCCCAAACTTTATTTTGGCTTTACTTTTTAAAAATTTACTCAAAACTTGATAATTAAAATCAAGTTTAACTTCTATTATTAGGAACAAACATTTAAAGTAAAAAAATCAATAAACATACAATAGAAATACAAAAATATTTTTTGGGAACTGTTGACATGAAGGATGTTACATGCAGACAGTTTAAATGCTGACAGCTGTCTGATAAATTGGTTGAGAAAGTTTTCCAGGTAGATGCAGGCTATATACCATGTACGTTATTTTATTTCAGTTCTGATATTTTTTAAGCAGGGTTTATATTTTTCAAAACAGCAGGCTCAACCTGCCAGCAAGGTTCTGATTAAACAGGTTTGTGACCCACAATCTAATTATCCAGTCACTCAAAGCCAAACTAGGAAGTTGGCTCAAATTTCCAAATCCAACAACATGAACAAATGATGATCCCTTACAGTGGATACCCTTTTTGGCGCTTGACTAATTACCAGGATCAGGCCACCCCCTTCACCATCCCACCTTGTGATCTACGCTATCATGTTCCTGTTATCCTGGATTCACATTAACTATATAATCACTATCTCTCAATAAAGATTATTATCTAGTTTCTAAATATTTTCCCCTTGTAAATCTTCTTAAACAGCATAGTTCCAACATTGGTAGCAGAAGTAGGTTCTCCATCCTACTTTATCCCCCAAAATTCTGCCTGTTGCATTTACTTGCCGCGGTCAATAAATCCTTGAAAGAATCATGTCTGGCCTCCCACTAGACTGGACGCCATACACACTGGGTACCAAAATAACGGAAGGATTTGTATTATACCAAAACATGCTTGTATCAGTCCCCGCCTTCAACACCCTGTCAGCGCAAGGTTTCTTCCAGGCACCTATCACTATGTCTTGAGCCATAGCAGAGGAAGAAACCATGCCCACATATGTGGCCCAGCAACTTCAAAGTACCGCCTTGGAACCATTTGCTGGAGTCAACAATGACAGCACCACAGCTTGGATTCAATCTGCTCAAAGTAAACTGGCGCAGATGGAATTCCCACAGCGCTTCTGGATTGCAGATATATCCATCCAGCTCACACATGATGCAGGCACTTGGTGCAATAAGTGGCACAAAGGCCATACTGTGAAAGATTGGCACACTTTCAAACAAAACTTCTTGGCTCAGTTTGTATTGAAGGACACTGTAAGAGAGGGGGGCTAGACTAAAAAAATTTGCTCCCATACTGGTGGGACCAACCACCAGGATGCCATCCAGTGCAAGACTGGGATGGCCGCTCAAAGGGGCCTCCCAAAGGTTACCAGCTGAGAAAAGGGAGGGAAGTAGGCATCTAGGGCCATAACCAGGGCACCAGTAAGCAACCACAGAGAGTGATCCCAGGAAGGAGGAATATATGAATCTAATGTGGGGATTTGGTGCAAGAAGGGTAGGGAGGGAGCTGAGACTGCTGCAGGGAGAGGGTTTATCAACTCAGAGAAAGGGGGTTTGCTAGTCCCCAATTCAGCAGAAGGTGAAAACCCCTCAGGATAAGGGACTGACCAAGGCAACTTGGTAAATGTAGCTAGGATGATAGGAACCTGGGTGAAGTGACAGAAGGCATTAGAGAGAAGACCAGGAGTAGAACCAGGCAATCAGGCAATCAAAGTAAGTTTGTCCCAAATACCAGGGCTGGTGGACCAAAAAAATAAGAATATGGGCACCAATACCATCATAACTCCATTATATAAAGGAGACAACATGGTACCAGAGGGGGTTTTACCAAAACTTCTGGGCGGACAGTCTGTGAGTACTGGGGGAATATCAAGAACTTGGGCCAAGTTTGGATCCTCTTGGATTGATTCTCAACAGAAAACCATGGGCATTAGGGCGGGCAGGCAAACAGACAGAAGCGGGAGGGAAGACAGCGGCAGGAGTCATGACAATAACCTTTATTAAAAAATAAAACTTCAAAACGCAAAAGGGATTTGAAAAGTCAGGAGTTCTATTCAATAATTGGAATTGGTAAGCAAGGGACCTGACAGCCCATGCTTCCATTATATGCAATGGGGGATGATAAGGCCAGGGTTTTTTAAAAGGGGTTATTGGACAGCAATCTAAAGAGGAGCCAGTTGAAAATCACTGCCCAATTTTCCATGGTCTGGGCCCAAGAAAATAGGGGCAGCAGGCCTAGGTGTAGGGTACAGTTAACCAATTGACTAGGAACCTTCCGGGGACTCAGGGTGCACATTACCCCTAATGCCTTCCTCTGACATCCCAACTGGAGGGCTCCCAAGCTCAATTATTTTGGGCCAAGAGACTTCCAGACTGGAGGAATTGCTTGCCTGGGATTCCGCTGACTGTGGGATTTTATACCCAATTTCCCCGGGCCGCGGATTAGGCACACCTGGTGCCCTGTGGCCTGAGTTTTTCTGTTGGCCCGCCAGTTGTCTCAAAACAGGGCAGCACCAGGAAAGCAAACAATCCAGCTGTATTAGGGTCTCCTCCACAGTTGGAGGGGACTCCAGAGAAGGGATTGGGGCTTCAACTGTGAAGGCCAACACAAAGCGCTCATCTACTGTGTGGGCCAGGTCCTCCAGACTTTGGAGGGGTTTTGCCTGCACATGGGCCACCTTTTTTGATGGTCTGGAAAAACCATCCTGATTCAGTGCTAATGGCAGCCCACAGAACTTTACAGACACCGCCCTCATGATTATCTTCCAAGTGAAGAACCTGACCCAGACAGGCACCGTAAAGAAACTCATGCGCGCTTATGAGGAACTCTGCCTATGTGCCCCTGCAAAAATGGCATTTGACACTCCTGCCACACACCTCATGTATTACAACGCCCTCAAGTCACACGTAATGAGACATGTCAACCTGGACCAAGTAATCAATCTGCAGAGCCTATATTATAAAGCAGAGAAAGCAGAGCAAACATCCAATGCCCTCCAGAAAGTGCAGACTGGGAAGAGAGAGACCCAAAGATTCTCACTTGACTGGGCGCGTCAATTTCCTGCCTCCTGAAAAAAAACTCAAACCATAAGCCTGCAGGTTCAAATGGGCACAGAAACAGGAACAATGGGCAGTCAAATTGTACTCATTTCTGTATCACTGCCGCTCAAGACAATTGTGATAAGGGAAAATCCCAGGGAGAGCATTAAGCAATTCAAGCTCTCCCTGCACAATTTCTGGCTTGCCCAACAATGAGTACCAACCCAAGGATGTGGACCAATGTCCAATGTTCCAAGTACCCTTGCAGGACCCAGTACTGTACACCATTGCCAGACATCCCAATAAACTGATGTCCTATCCTTTCTGTTTTTGCAGTTACACAGGATCAGCACTCCTAGACTCAGGCGCAGACTGAGCCCTAGTCAACAGCAGCTTTGTAGACAAGTTCAAGCTGACTATTAATCCTTTGCAGATTAAAAACGTGGTCCTAGCCAACAACCATCACATTGCTGTGACAAAGGAAACAGCTTCTTTCTCCATTATGCTAGAGAACCTGCACTCCATCATCCAAGGACCTGTCATTGAATTCCCCAAGTTTTATATTGTACTGGGTCTGGATTAGCTATGAAAAAATAATCTCCACATAGACTGGACAACCTCAGTATTGATCATCAAGCGTGAAGGCGTCAATCACCAGATCTACCCTGACTCAGTGGATCAACTTGTGTGTGACCATGTTTTTGTATGCATTACTGAAACCCTGGACAAAAAGGAGAACCTCAAGGCAATTGATTGGGACTCCTGCCAGTACAAGATCATACACTTCAAGGATCACCAGGACACTACTACCCCTCAGGATTGCAACATTGTGGCCTGCCATCCTGAAATCTTCAAAGAGGCGCTACCAGGACTACCACTTGAGAAGCACATATAACACTCCATCCAACTCAAAGGAGCAGTGCCTAAGGTACAACCCATCTACCAACTTGCCCCAAACAAAGACAATGTCCTACATGCCTACTTCAAGGAGGCACTTGAGAAAGGACTCATCTGCCCCTTGCAGTCTCCTTTGGCGCCACTTTATTCTTTGTGGCAAAGCAAGACAGTACCCTTTGATTGGTCACAGATTACTGAGCCCTCAAGAGAGTCACCATCAAGAATTGCTATCCACTTCCACTCATTGACAACCTCTTTGATGCCCTGGGTGGCACCACTGTATTCTCCAAAATTGACTTAACTGCAGGTTATAACCAAATATGCATCAAGGAGGAAGATATATCCAAAATGGCCTTCTGCACTAAGTACGGGTTGTACAAGTGTGTGGTGCTTGATTTGGGAATGACAAACACACCTTCAAAATTTGTGAGTTTCATGAGCAAGGTGTTTGCTCACCATATTAGCAAATATTCCCTGGAATACCTGATTGATATCATTGTCTACAGTCCTTTGGTAGAAAAGCATCACAAGGACCTGGAAGTAGTCTTTGCTACCTTGGCTGTGACAGTCCACGTGCTTGGTGGTTTGAAGATGGGGCTTATGTTGACCAAGTGGAAGTTTAGTGACTTTTGTTGAAGAAGTAGCTGTAGGACTGGTCTAAGCTGTTGGAGACTGAAATGAGCTGGCTGAAGGACCAGAAGATAATGGTGAAGGACTGGTGGTCTGGAGAAATGAGCCAAGATTTTGCCAAATTGATTTTCCAAAGTGGGAAAATGTGGAATGTTTTGCCTTGGTTTAGTATTAAAATCAAGAAGGAATGTGGGTAAAAGTGTGGGTAAGATATTTATTTATTTATTAAGTTCCTAGGATAGATGAAGGTATGTTGCTATGAGAGCTGGATACAAAGTTGTTTTGGTGGGATGTTTTCCTTGGATTTTACTATATTTGTAAATATATGGGGAAAACGTTGAAGAGGTCCAAAAAGAAAAATTTAAATATCGTTCTACTATTTAAATTGGTTCAGGTTGAATGCAGGGAAGAATGGTGCCAGAATAATGGACTGGTTAACACTTTGGTGTGCAAAGAGTTGTTGATTTGAGCAGTTTGAGCAATGGAAATTGATTTCTTAGTTGGATCCCAGTGGAACTTCAGAAATGGTCTATTTCTGAGCTCTGCATTCATTTGTTGAGTTCTGGAAGGTTTCCTGATGAATATGATTGGATGGAAGCCAAAAGCTTAAAGTATAAGCAAGGAAATAGTGAATTAATACTTTAAGCTTTTGAGGAAGTAAGTATGTAAACTTAAGTTATTATAGGGAAAAGTGAGCAGCAATGGCTTAAGCTTTTGAAGAAAGCCATTCTGAAGACAAAACTGTTGGGAAAATGACACTATAAGTAGGAAGCTAGCTGGAAAGTTACAGGGTCTTTCTGAGTCTTTTTGGGTCTTTGACAGAGTCTTTTCCAGATCTTTTAAGTTTTTGCTGAAAGGTTTTTGGGAGCCTTCAATTGCCAGCAGGAGCTTGGTTGGACTTATTCAAGTGAAATAACAAAGCCACTAGAGCTATACAGAGAGCTGAAGCCCAAGAATAGGAAGCCAGAGCTGGAACAGACCGCAGGAGCCCAAGATTAGAACACAGGAGCCCAAGACCAAAGCACAGGAGCCCAAGACTAAGGTGCAGGAGTCCAAGACCAAGTACAAGGAGTCCAAAATATTGTTGGAGGACTCCAAGTATTGGCAAACCCATATTTTTTCCTTGCCCCCCGGGCCATATACCAGAAGGTTTCTAAGGGGATCTTCCTTCTGAGAGTGAATAAAAGCCCATTTTGACCCCTATACATATTTCTGAGATACATTTTCCCTTACTAGAGAATGACAACCCCTTCCATCCGGTCCCTGGCTATGACCCAAGACACACTTTGGGGACTGGTGGACAGGAACCCCACACTGGCACAACACAAACTGCTAGCTAAGCCCTCCAAATGCCAATTCTTCTGCAAAAAGCTGCCCTTCCTGGGGCACTTAATCTCAAAGGATAGCATTAAACCCAATAACCAGAAAATTCAAGCTATCTGTAAAATGCCACCTAACAAATACAAGTCAGATCTCCACACATTTCTGGGAATGGTTACCTACATGGGACAGTTCATCCCCAACTGTGGCGTCCTGACTGCACCTCTGTCTGCCATAACTGGTGCCAAATCCAAATTTGGATGGACCCCCCAATTCAACCTTTGTTTCAAACATTTTAAGGAAAAGCTCACAATTACACCTATTCTACAATACTCCAAACACAATAGGGAATATCAAATGGAAACAGATGCCTCCAGCGCATCCATTGAAGGAGTACTAAAAATCAATAACAGCAATGGCAACTTTCTACCCATAGCCTATGAATCACACAAACTTACAGACAGTAAGTGCTGATACCCTATACATGACAAGGAATTGTTGGCCATCATACACTGTTTGGTCAAATAGCCTTGTTACTTGGAACGCCAGGAAGAATTTATAGCCCTAACCAACCACAAATTGCTCATATATTTTAAAACGCAGGCAAACCTCTCCTGCCAACGATCACAATGGATGGAACTCCTATAAAGATTCAACATAATCATACAGTACAAACCTGGTACAGAACTTGCCATGGCAGATGCACTCTTGCGCCTGTACATTAGAGCCACAAGAGGCAAGAGTGGGCTCAACCCAGACTGGCCTCTCCTGGTACTCCAAACAAAGGACAAGGGCTCCCCCCTGGCACCACTGACATTACAAAAGAGACAGTCATCAAGAACAAGCATCTATTTTCAGACGTGTACAGGACCTTACATTGCAAAATGATAGACGGAACCACCATCCCTTACATCCCTACACATCAGCAAGTGGACACCATCCTATGTTACCACAGAGACCTAGGACATACCAAAAGCCACAACCTCTAAAAATTCCTTAAACACAAGGCATCGTGGCCAACCCTATACCGGGATGTTCAGGAAGTTCTAGAGCAGTGCAAAGTATATGAAAAATTTACAAAAAGCAACACCCCTCCTAAGTCTGTACTGCCTATTTGTTCACAACTACCCTTTGGAGTGTGGGCCTTAGATATTGTAGGACCCATGCCAGGAAAGCACAACAAAAAGAAATACATCATTACCGCAATAGAATTTGCCACTTGCTGGCCAGTGGCACAAGAAGTAAGATCTCACACAGGCAATGACATGTGGCAGTTCATAGGAAAAGAAATCATCAGCAAGTTTGGAAAGCCAGAACTCCTGATAACTGATGGGGGCAGAGAATTGACCTCTGAAGATACCAATGTTTACCTCACCAAAAATGGGGTCCAGCCCACAGTGACAACGCCTTACCATCCTCAGGCCAACGGACGCGTGGAGCGGCTGAATGGCAGCCTAGTGCAGGCCCTGGCCATGTTCACTGCTGGGAGACCTGAGGACTGGTATAAGTAGCTACTGACTGCATTGCTCGTATGCCAGACCCGTGTGAACAGATCCACTGGGAAAAGCCCCTTTGAGTTAGTTTATGGCACACAACCCAATATTATCCAAGCACTATCAGGACCCAAACTGGAAATTCCCAGTGAAGTTCCTTCCCCCTTGGACTCGCAAGTCATACAGGCTAATAGAGACCAATTAGAAAGAGAAGAAAAATGCCTACAGAATACCTTTGTTCCCATCCAAGACAGACATGAGGTTGGTGGCAAAGTCTGGTAATGAACACCGACAAGAGTAAATTACAGCCAGAAAAAGTGGGCCCTGCCATCATCCTAAAGATAAACGCAAACAACACTTACCTCGTGCAAGGGCTTGGAAAGTGCAAACAAGATTAAGTCCTCCATCACAACCGCCTAAGACCCTGCAAAGCAAGGCAAAAACAATGTGAGACCATCCTATCTGTGATCTGATTACCCAGTCACTTGAAGCCAAGCTAGGAAGTTGACACAGATTTCCAAATCCAGCAACATGAACAAATGATGATCCCTTACAGTGGATACCTCGTTTTGGCACTTGACTCATTACCAGGATCAGGCCACCCCCTTCACCATCTTACTGTGTGATCTACGCTATCATGTTCATGTTATCCTGGATTCACATTGACTATATAATCACTATCTCTCAATAAAGATTATTGCCTAGTTTCTAAATATTTTCCCCTTGTAACTCTGCTAAAACAGCACGGTTACGACATCTTTAAGGCTGGATAAGGCTACCCTTTGCCGGTTTGGGTTTATAGTTTTACTTTGTGGAGGATGTTTGATCTGAAGATGTAGATAATGTGTGTAATGGATTGTTTTATTGTTTTGAGCTTTGTGGGTAGATTGCTGGGGTGGGTTTTGATTGGTCCATCTGATATGCAAGAATGGGGTTGGTCTGAGATAGATATTGGCTTTATATGGGTTATTCGTCTTTATAGTTTTATATTTACTACTTTTAGTGGGGATGGGATGTTTTTGCTGGGTTAAAGGTTGTTTAGTTGATACGATGGTATTGGGATTTGAAGGGAGTTAAGTTGGATTGGAGATTTGAGCGAGGTGGATGTTTACAAAGAAGGGTGGTGAGAGGTTATTGGTTGGAGTTCTTCCGCGGGTAAGGTAGATTTTTATTGTTGGTTAAGGAGCAGCGATGCTGGGTGGAAATCCGGCTGGGCAGGCAGCCTATCTTGGGTTTGATGAATTAATAGATGAATTAACCTTGGGGTGTTGTCTTGGTGGCTCGGGTGTGGGAGCTTACTTAGTTGTGGATGAGATCAGGGGTTTGATGGGGAATAAGCTATTTAAGGAAGTTGAGTAAAGCGGCAGTTTTGTTTTTGCCGGGTTAAGGATGGACCTGGAATTTAGGTTTACTGCCGATGGGAGTTAACGGACGGGTAAACGACAGAAACGGGGATGCTGGCGAGAAGTGGCATGACAAATCTAGTTGAGGGGCTGATTTGGGAGCTTAGCTGTGTATTTAAACCGCTGCTCGAGTCGTTTGCTTGTCAATGACAGTTCTTTCCGTGTTGAATTTGCTGGCGCGCGCCCAAACTAAACGCCGCACTCGTGGCCCAAGGCCAAGGGGCCCCAAGCCTCAGGTTTGCGATTTGTGTCAGTTGAGAAAGGTCAAGTGTGACATGGGCATGCCCAAGTGCTCGCTTTGTGCCAAGCTTGGCCGGACTTGCACGTACGCACGTGATGGGTTCAGCAAGGAGAAGCTCGGGATCGATAACCAATTCCTTCTGTGGCTAGCGTCACTCGCAAGGAAGCGCAGCCAAGTGCTGGTTGGGGTGGGGGGAGAGTATATCTACTTTGGCCCTAGCATGACAACCCACTACTTGACGTCCAACAGCCGGTTGCTAGCAAACGTCACCTCCACCTTTGTGGCGGACTTTGTGGCGGTCGAATATAACCGACAAACCCCGGTATACATTACACGCACGCTGGTGATGCAGCTGGTGGAACTATACTTTGGATATTTAAACAACTTCTTTCCGCTGGTAGACCCAAGCAGCTTTTACTCTCAACTCAACACGGGCAAGTTCACTTTTGACTTTCAGTTGCTGTTCAATGCCGTGTGTTTGACTGGAGCATCTTACTATCCCCACCGCGTATTAGGGCGCTTGATTGCAATTCACTTTTCCAAGCAACTGAAGTCGATGCTGCGCAAGGCCATCTTCCGGCCAAGCCTGGTCGCAGTCCAGGCATGCATCCTGGCTGCTTATCACATCAGCGTGTGTGATGACCAGGATTCGGTTGCCAGTGCGTGGTTCACTCTCGGTGTAGCTACCTCCATGGCAGCACTCCTCGGTGTCCCGCGCATCCCGCCAAACTGCTCCTCTGCCGAGCGACAGCTACGCCTCAGGATTCGGCTCTTCCTCTTCATCTGTGACTCGACCCTCGCCAACTGCTTTGGACGCCCTCAATGGGTCCCAATGCAAGTAAATCCCCGTACCGTTGAGCTACCCACCCTGTCCTTTTCGTATGCTCATCTCTTTTCAACTTGCCAAGTCACTCAAATCCGCCCAGAGACAACCGCAATCTTCTTTCGTGACTTCTGCCGTCTACATGCCTTTGTTGGGCAGCGCATCCTCTTAAAGGAAACCCACGTCCTAATGGATAACCCCCCTCCTCCAGCCTCCAAAACATCCTTTGTGAAACTCCCCGCCCCTACCTTACCGCCAGCCTGTCTATCGAGAATAAGGCCATCCGCTGGTACACCCACCTTGCCACCTGCCCCTCAAGAGACATTGTTTTTCTCCCCCATCCCTCAGACATGCATACCGCAATGCTCTCGGTTCTCTTCTTCTCCCTTTTAATCGACCTCAACAAGCCCTTCATTGAAGCTAACTCCTGCTTGGAATCAATGTTGCTTAACCCCCCACTACGTGTATACCATCGATCCAACCACTTGGACAAATGCATCCTGGCCACCTTCCAAGGAGCCCAGGTGTTTCGCAATTCCGGTCAGCGCATTTTCGATGCTGGAGTGCCGTGTATTTGGTACACCGCCATCCAATTCACCTTCATGTTCCTTTACATGACCAAATCCCTCCCGCCGTCCCATTGGGCCATCGGTCCGGCCAAGGACGGTGTTCTGTTCTTCTACTCCCACCTGGAACGCAACGCCGACCGCTGGGCCATTCTGCGGGACGCCTTCTTCACTTTAAAACCACTCATGAGTGGCATACATTCTAAACCTGACAATGCAACTATTTAATCCATCCATTATAAATCTCATTAAAAACACTCCCTAATCAACCCTACCCATGTAGAACCAATTATCACAAGCCATGGATATCTCCATTCTATCCATCGATTTGACTTTGATCCCCAGGAATTCGCTGCATCTCTAAACAACTTCTAACCCCGATAGATTCTCCTGATCAGGGAATATTCATATGCTACCAATCAAATACCCGACCCTGGTTTTTGAACCCAACCCTGCAAACCTAGCCTCCTACCGAATTATCGATCACGCGCTGTTATGTAAACTGTAGAACCAATCACTCTGCAACATCAAACCGCCACCTCGTATACAACTATTATCTTGTCGAGACCATTTAATCATTATAAAAACTCATCACATCCACTTCATAAACATCAAACTCCCTATTATAACTACCGCGTCACATTGAGAACTTTTCTATCAGACAACATTAAATGATATTTTACTTCAGTTGATACTAAATTAAACTCCGCCCCTTCCTGTCAACCTAGTACGACTAAACTCCGTAAGGATCTTGACTTGCCAGTAAGGATCCCATCAAGTTCAACCAAAGGTGCAAATCAACCCTTATAAACCAAACCCATCCAAAAAAACGTTTACCCCATCTGAGCTCACATCCCAATTTTTCCGTCTACCTGGGTAAAATCTATGTGGCACTGCTGGCTATGTTATCCTTTTATGCTGGTAAAGTTTACCCCGAGTCCAACAAATCAAGCTCTCCCAGGTGCATAGTAATTTAAAATCAATACAGTGTTAAATTTAAATATCTCCAACTGTTACAATACATTAATTTAAACGCAAATCAACCCTAAACCAATTCGTCCTGCAAACCACTAGAGGGTTGGAAAATTAAATGTTGTAAAAATTGTGTTTAGCCCAACAAATTAAAGTTTCCCATGTACATAGTTAATTTAAAATCAATGCAGCGTTGGATTTAAATCGCTCTAATTGATACAATATATCATTAATGTAGATCCAAATCATTCCTAAACCTATTCGTCCTATAAACCACTAGAAGGTTCGAAAGTCAAAAGCTGCAAAATTTGAAGCGAGTAAATTACTCCTCTAAAGCATAAATTTAAATTTAAACCAACCCAGCAACAATTAACGGTACATCGCATTGGAATTTATAAATTAAACGCAATAAAACTTATATGCGTAAATTCTTTTTTGGGTCGCCAATCTCAACTCAAGCCGGTCATGAAAACAAGAGAGCTTCATCGATTTATAGGCTAGATAACCATTGATGGAATTACCCTTTTGCTACTACCCTATAGCTATTTCTATTTCAATTAAATTAATTATATTATAGCTCTTATAAAAATATATGGTCATAAAGTAGAAATTAATATTTATAGATGAATGCATTTATACATGATAGGTTTAGATACTCTAGCTAGACGTGAACGTAGTGAGAACATTGTGAAGCTTCCATAGAACTCACCGTTTCAAGATAAAGTGGGCTAATGAACAAGCCTTGATTTCAGTTGGGAAAACTAACATATATTCGTTCAACAGTTTACTGGATTCTATTCGCATTCTCACAAGATCAAGGGGCTTGAACTTACAAATGGTATCACTATCTAAAGTAGGTTTGTCTCTCAATCAGTCAAAATAGGATATGTCCGGCACAACCAGCCACCTTCCCATCCAGGAAATTCTCTTTAGGGATACAAGCAGCGAGACGGACCGAGCGGTGATATCATTCCGCCACAACCATCGTCAGAACACGAGGCCAAACAATAGCAGGAGTAAAACATACTGTGGCTTCCGGGGGTGACGACTAATAAATGCCTGGTTTGGGTTAATTAAAATAACTACCTCGGTTCAACATGCAGCTTATGGAGGGCAATTCTCTGACAAAATATCTTCCGCTCGGGACTAAATGGATCCAAGCCTGTGGTAGATTTTATTTGAAGAGGATTGAATCTTGTTGAAGGCATCCAAGAAAAAGCTCATGACTTTATTACAAACCCTTGGCTAGACTAGCTAATCACGCGTATCGATCAGCATTGCCATATTAAAGACAATATGGTCGAAGCTTGACCTTACAATTAAACATGGAAAGTAATGCCAAACATGTTTTCATCTAAAGCGATGATTTAACGTGTTTCAATGGCCTGATAAAGTGATGCTCATTAGGCGACTCAACCCGATCCGAAATCCATCTTTACCAGTTTAACTTGACTCACCTCCCAGATGATCGTTCCACTTGAATATAAATCTAAATGTAAGTTAAGTCTATGCCTTGGCTGGACCTGAAAGATTGAAACGACCACAATTGACTATTCATCGCTCATAATCGCCAACGCGATCCGCCCCAACTCCCTCCAACGATTCCTTGCAGTGGCATTAATCTCGATGACATCGATTTAGCTAAGATGACGTCGATTTATAGAAACATCCCTTCCAATTTTGCAAGGCTTCAAATAAGATTGCGTTTAAACCGTATAAACCCTAACCATAACCCTGGCTCGGTTAAAAACTATCAAAGTACCTAAAATGGCATCAACCGAAACCAAGCATAGATCAAACCTTGGCTTGGAATCCGCTATGCAACCCCAGAAAGATCCCAACCCCAGGTCGACTGCAAGGCTTGCTGAGGACCCCCGCAAAATCAACTCCCGCTTAGATTTCACGTCGGTATAATACTGGCCTTTTAAGTAGATCTACATACTTAAATGCTATCCCGGCTTGTCCATCTTATTATTACACCAGCATCAAGTTAACTAGGGTCTGACCTAATAAATCATCTACTTTTGATAGGGCTGTGCTGAATTTGAGATAGTGGCTCCCTTTTAGAAAAGGAGCCACTCATCTCAAATCCAGAGACGATTCCAGAAAATCGTCTAGGGTACAATTGGGACATTATTTTTTCTTGTTATGCCTAGGCGCCAGATTGGTTATTTTATAACTTAATCACATTATTCATATTCAAATTATTCAGAAAGAGTAAAATACAATCAATCCCAAATATTTAATTGATCTTGGGCTTGGGTGATTTTTTAAAAAATAATTCATTGATTTTATAATTGAAAATTGCAACTTATAGTACTACTGAAAATATCTTAAGTGCTACTACAAACCAAAAATATTTATGATGAGTTGCATGGGAGAGTAATAGCAGCCCCAAAGCTATAAATGCTATTACCCTATCTTTGGCTCATCATAAATATTCTTGGTTTGTTTCAGAAAAAAAGGTTGTTGTTTTTGAAAGTCTGATAACTCTATTTAAAATACACCCTCTAGTAAGCTGCCCTACTTCATGAACTTGCCCCAATACACTACTAGCATCTTCTGATATTTTTGTTTCTCTGGTATCATCACGTGATTTCAAATGATAATTATCTCAGAATATTCTGAGAAGCTTTCAAATGTTAAAGGTGAAGTATATAACTTCCCATCTTTCATCAAATATGAAAGATTAATGCGCAGATTTTTAACTTCAAGCTCTCTTTTTATAGGCCTAAATTTCCTTTCATAAATATAAAAAAATGCTTTTTGGGAAACAATTGAACTAGTTAAAGCTGAATTGTATAATTCTTTTCTTCTTTCTTCTTTCTCACAAATATTTTTTAGATCATTAATGTTGTTAATATAAAGTACATTTTCTTTTTCCTTTAAAATTTTTGATATTACACCAAAGTGACCATCAACAATGCTTTTTCCATGGCATTCAACAAAACGGTTATATTTTATAGAACCCTTAATATATTTAGGTGCCTCTTTAAATAAGTAATATAAAAATTCATATGATCTAAAATGATTTCCATTATCTGTCCATACTTTTATATTTTTTATTTTTTTAAATCTATCTAATTTAAGAAGACTTATTAGACATTCACCTGAAAATAAAGAATCATGTGATAATATTTGAGACAAAAAATTATGATATTCATATTTAATTTTATTGTTTTCTTTAAAAACTAATGCAAAGCCTAATAATGAGATTGGTTTTTTTGAATAAAAACAATTATTGGTCTCAATTGGACCACCTCCAACCTTTAAGTTTTCTTTATAGTCTATAACTACAACACAAGACTCATCATCTAGTTCATTAATATCTTTTTTATATTCACAATTTTGATGAACATAAAAGTCTTGGTGCTGATTAATAGTCTTTAAGTCATTGTCTATAGATTCTGGTAATGGTAAGTTTTTACTTTCACATTCTTCCTTCTTTTTTTCTAGTGAATTTTTTAAATTATAAATATTGCACATATTGGTTTGTTTTTTACTTTTTATTATATTTTTAGGGATTAATTTATAGTAAGTGGAAATTGAAAATGAAATTTCATTTTTTATTTTCATATTTTCATATATTTCTTTTTTTGTTTTAAGTAGAAAGTATTTAATTTCAGTTGAGTAATTACTCATCTCTTTTTCTATATCTTTATAAATTTTTTCAGGCACTTTTTTTGTAAACTGGCTTGTTTCAAAAGAATTTTCCAGCAATTTTTTAATTATTTTTTTAGTTATTTCTTTTTTTAATGAATAGTTATTATTTTTTTGGCTTTTTTTGTTTAAGCTTACATTTTTATTCTTATTTATTTTTCTTGAGTATTCAAACTCACTTTTGGTTATATTAAACCCCATATCATTAAGCTCTTTTAAAGAGTAACTGGAAGTAACCAGAGATCGCAAGGCTGGGAGATGTTTTTGGGGAGAAGATTTCATGAGATCCTTTAAGTTTTCAATGAACTCATTGCCTTTTTGATTTTGAATAGTTGGCAGGAACTGAGCTTTCCCAAATTCAGTTTGAGTAAGGAAGTGCTTGATGAAATTATCAAGATCATCACCAGCAATAAAGAGGAATGCCTTTTTTAACATTGCAATTCTCTCTCTTTTTGTTGAAGCTCCCAAGGAAAAAAAGGTAGCATGGCAGAAGTAAATTTAACTGAGGATATGGTAGTATTTTGAATCTGTAATTAGGTCAGATCTCTGATGTGTGCCTTAATGATGGAGTAGTTATGATCAGAATGTGGCCTTTGAATGGGGTCTTTTGGATTAGAAGCTTTGTGGTACTTTAGCTCTTATATACCAAGCTAAATGACACCATTCTGAAAGAAATGGTGTGATAGCTTTTATTATAGTTTGAACTTGAATTTATGTTTGCAGAAATTGATTAAATACCCAGTTTTCATGCACAAGTGATATATGTGAAGCAGCTAAGCATTATTATTACATCATATCCTCTTTGTAATCAATGCAAATCAATTGAATGATGTATTCAGTTAATTGTAACTCTTCCGCATATTTTTAAAATGATAAAATATTAAAGAATTCCATTTAATGAATGCTTAATTTGAGGTTCAAAGCTCACTTGAACCTTAAAATCAATCTAAACAGTGATAAAAACATCCTAACTTCAAACTATCATAAAATCCTAGTGAATTGAGCTTTTTAAATAAAATAAAATTTGAAAATAAAGCTCTCAATCTTATCTTTAATTTTGTCAAATAAAAAACATCTGTTGTGTATTGAAAAAAGAGTATTTATTAGCTTTGAAGTGATCTACTTTATATCATTAGATATAATCATATAATAAAATCTGTATTATGCTCTTTTAAATTACTTTTGCTTTAATATTGAGCATAGTATACATATTAAAATTTTTTACACCAATAGAAAAATAAGATTCTTAGCTTCATTTTGATATTTTACAGTGTGAAAAAATATTAATTTTTCATTGAGTTATTAATGTTTTAAATATAAATTGTGTACTTAGTGACTTTTTCAAAATTGAACTGTGTTATGCTGCAACTTGAGCAGCATGCGCATTAGAAAATGGCCTAATCCCTAAAATAATGACCCAATTTTTCCGGAATTGTCTCCATACATAACCACAGATGGGGTTTTTTCAAGATTTTTTTAAATTAAAAAATAAGAGTTCAAATTTGATTTTATTTCAAAAAAATATTTTAAATATATATATGAATCCGGCTCGTCCAGAAAACAGAAACCCTTCTTTGACCTTTTTTTTGAAATTTTGGATTCCCCCAACATAGGGGAATCCAAAATCTGGAAACAAGGAAGGAGGTAGGGACAACAGTGCAATACGTTAATTAGAATGATGCTATCTCAAAAACGCCATCTAGAAAGACGCCATCTTAAAAACGCCATCTCAGATTTATGGCTAAACCACGCCGGATAACTTAAAATATTGATAAAAGCCCAAAAAACATTTCAAAACCTATAAAAAAACATTTGACTAGACTCAAAATAATCCAAGAATTTCAAATCTGCAATAAAAATATGGGGTCAGTTAATACTAACAATAGTGCGCAAAGCTCCAAAGTCAACACATCCTAAAACGGTGCTATTTTTGTATTAAATTTTAACACTATATTAAACATGTATATGCTAGTAATAAAGTTAAAAACAAATATTTGAAAGAAAGAAGTTTATTTTTAAAAAAGTGGATTATAAATTGGATCCAAGGGCCATGGCAATGTCTTTGATATGGGTAAGGCGGCCCTCTCTAGTGTAATAGGCCAAAGCTGCTTTTGTAACACTTGCAAATTTGACCTGCTGGCCAGCATGCTTGGCTACAAAAGCTTTGCCTTTGACAGCCTGGTAGTATATCTGATCCCTGTGTGCATGCTGAATCTTCAGCTTGTTAACTATCACATTAAACATAGGCTTTTTTGCCTTAACCAGGCAGGAAAATTGATTATGCCAACCTTCAAGTGAGGAGATGGTCTTAGTTACGCCGGCTTTGACCTGCTTATAGCAGTTCCAGTTAATTGAGTTGCCGCCCTTGCGGATGCAGCAATGTCCCTGGAATACACCTACCCACTGGTGCTCAAAATACTGTATGAAAGGAGCAAAGGCTTCTTGGTTCCCAATAATGTAATTGTTGTTGAGAAGCTTGTCGTAAAAAAGGTTAACCTCTTCCTTTCTGACCATGGCCAGAGCAGCAAAGCAATTGAATATCTTTCTGGCCTCCTTTTTACCATCTTTGTATAACAGCTTATTGAGGGCTGGGTTTTTCATCAGGTTCTTGTGCAGAGCCTGGTGGTAGTGAAAGAAGCAGCCTTGGGGCCTGCTTCTAAATACATTGATAAAAGCATTAGCCTGTGCAGCCTCAAAGTCAACCATCAAGGTGTTATGGTAAGGAAGGGACTCTGGCGCCTTTCTGGTTATGGCCTGTTGCTCTTGGGTAGCCTCTGGGCTGACCTTCTTCTTCCTCTTCTTGCGGCCCCTTTTCTCAGTTGGCTCTTCTTCAAGCGTAGGCAAGATGGCATCCAGTTTTTGCTTGAGTATATTCAAGGCGTGAATGTAAGTATCTTCCCTTTTATTAGGGAGAAAGAAGAAGACAAAGGGGGTGGTATGTTTATTGACCTGACTATAGATGGTCCAAAGCTGATAAAATAGCTTTGTACAAGAGGCAAAAGTCTCATCAGCAAATCAGGTATCACACTTTAAAAGGCGTACAAGATCCTCTTGTGTTGAAAAGCACAAAATACGGTTTGGTGAACCTTGCCTGTTGTTGTGTAGCAGAAAGGGCTTTCCAAGCATGGTAGTCTTGTGGACTTCCAAAAGTACAAGCTCATCAATACTTCTAGCGCTGACACCAATATTGGCATCAATTGACCGTTGATCAGTCACATACCATTGGAGTCTGGTCTTTCCCCCAACCTCCTCTCTCTGATCCTTATTCAGGTAAAGGAGAGCATGAGTTACCAGCTCAGTTGAAGTCAAGTCCTTGTTTAAAGGAATGTCTTGGTGAAGGTACCAGAACATAAGATAGTAGAGAGTCATATCAGAGCCCAAACAGTCATGCTCAATGGTGAGCTCCTTGACTTGGGTAAACCCAATTATAGTTAATTGCACGGGGCAGCCTGGACTATCACATTTGTAGTGATTGTTTGCCATATTTTTTCTCTGGTCATTGCATATGAAAAGGAAGCCGTCCTTTACAAAGCCAGCACCCCCTTCTTGGTCATAATGGGAAATGAGTCAGGGAAAACAGCTGGAACTATAAATTGCCCGTTGACGTTGCAGATATTGACAACTGCATGTAGGTCCCACTCTAGGATAGGCTCCTCCTCTGAGGCTGCGAAACCATGGTCACCAGAGTCGTTTTTGAAGACTCTTTCATTATCATCTTCATCATTGAAGTGGACGTGCTCCTCCTGGAGATCAGATGGGGAGTAGACAAAGGGAGAGTGGGGAGGGGGTGGGGCTATCAGTCTTGGGCTTGGGGGAAGGTGTGGGGGTCTTGGCAGGCGTTTTTTTCTTTAGGAGTCTGCTTGGAGAGAGTAGCCTTGGTCTTTCTTGTCTGAGCGGGAGCAGCCGTGCTCTTGGGAGCCTTGGGGGTAGTGTTGGTGGTAGGCTTGGGAGGCATCTAAAAGTGAATTTGCGTCAGAAAAGTTAAAAATTTGGGACAATTTTTAAAGAGAAAAATGAGAATGTGTTAAATATAAAAGTAGTCAATATTTTTACATGGAATTGTAAAAAAACTCTCAAATTATATACGATCAAAATTATTATGTTTTGTATTCTGTAGAAATTAAAAATTTATTAGTAGCGCAAGTATGAAAAACTGTGAGTTTTGACTGAAAACTTGCAAGTGAAATGGTATTTTCAAGATGACGTAATTGAGATGCTGTAGCTCAAAAATCTAGTGTTTTTGACCATTTTTCATATTAAATTACCAAATTTCTGGTGGAGCTACCTCACCCAGGCCAAAGAGTAAAACTTGAATATTTTTAAAACTAGTGTCAAGGGTCTGGATGTACAAGTATTCTGGCTATTGCCATCACACCTAACATCCAGTCATTGCCCAATTTGGTGCCTTTCCAATATACCATTTGACATACCAGAAATGGCAACAAACCAATATCACATGACTGTCCAGGTATCCAACAACTTGAACCCATCCAGCACATGACCAGCCCCTGGGTTTGATCCAACTAAAATCCCTGCCACAGCTAAAGCTATATAAGTCTAAAGTATTATCCAATAAAATATACTTCTTCTCTTCCTACTTTTATATTTGAAGCTTCCCCAAAAGGCGCTCCTTATCACTGGTAGCACTACAGTTTTTGACCACGCCAATGAAAGAGAAAATGACTGAACAGAACCCGCCCACCTTTGCCCACGTACTCAACCAGGCCACATCCCAAGATACCTGGAAAACATACTTCTGCGCCCACAACATTGACAAAGATATTCCTAGTGGATGCACCATATTCAAAGGTCTGGTCATGCCCAAAGCATGCGCCAAGATAATTCAATACAGTTGCTCTCTTCAACCACAAACAAACACACAACCACCTATCACAGGTGAAGTTGCCAACACCAAATACATTGGTATTGACAAGTTCTTTGGTAAAAACAAAGAAAACGTCATCAACTGGCTAGACCACACAGCCGCTAAACTCTGCGCCAGCTGCATCCCTCATGAGAAATGGGTCCAGGAAGCCAGCAAGCGCCTATACAAGGCCGCAGCTAACTGGTTTGCCACCTGGGTTGGCTCACAAACCAACAACCAGCTTGACAACTGGGAAGAGTTCAAAGCCAACATCACCCACAATTTCTGCGTCACCAAATCTCTTCAAGATATTGCAATACAGCTCAGTGATCTTCCTCAGAAGACCACTATTGCAGCCTACGCCAACAAATTTGAGGAAATACATCGCAAAATCCAAAACCCAGCACAAGCTGATAACGTACACACCAGAGCATCATTCATCAACAGAATGAAACCCTCTGTTGCTGCCCTCATCCGCCCAGAAGCAAATACCTCCATGCCCGCGCTCATTGCTGAAGCCAAGCACGCTGAAAAACGCGCCAACATGGAATATGCTGCACGCAATGGCAACCGCTCCTCAAACGGCAATGGCAGAGAAAACGCCAATGGCAATAAACGCCAAAATACCAACCATAACAACAGCAACTCCAATTGTAACAATGGCAATTGTAGCCAAAGCGCAAACCGCTCCCGTCCCAAGAAAGAGGACACTGCCAAAGTTAACAACGCTGAAGTAGCAACCCGCTACAAATCTGACCCCACATTCTCTGACCTCAAAGGTCTCAAAACAGAGGAACAGGGAAAAGAGGAGGGGGAACAGGCTTAAGTGCCCCTGTCTCCCCCCAACTTGACAAGAAGAAGTACCAAGGCACAAACTTTGCTGCTTGCATCCCCTGTGTCCCGCAATCCTCCATTTTTATGAACATAAAAATTAAAGATTGCTCACAACTTCTTGTCTATCCATGCACTTACAAATCACATACACATAAAATTTTATTTGACTCTGGTGCACAACACACTATGGTTAGCAAACCTTTTGTAACCAAGTACAAAATACCAGTTGTCAAATCCAACTTCAAATACGCCAGAATGGCAGACAAATCAAAAGTTCTACTTGAAGGCAAAACAACTCCCTTCAGAATTGACCTCCAAGGCATACAAACGTCCATCAAAGGACTTGTCATGAACAACATAAACTACAACATTGTAGCAGGCATGGACTGGTTCACCTGAGTGAATCCCAGCGTATGTTGGAAAACAAAAACCATGACAATAAAACGCAATGGAGTCAATTTCAACATTCTCAAAGAACCCAACAACCTAATTCTAAGAGATACAGTATTTGTCCAAGTCATAAATCAAGATGACTCTGAACATCTAACCAAAGACAGTACCCTCCACATAATGAGGTACTCCAAATTTAATAATATACAAACACAAAAGATCCAATGCCCAGAACTTGCGGCACTCCTAAATGAATACGCTCATGTATTCAAGGAAGAACTCACAGAGTTACCCCCCAAACAAGAGGTCAAACATGGCATCAACTTATGCAAAGCCATGCCCAAACCTGCACCCCTCTACAGACTCTCCCCCATGGAGACCCAAACACTTAAAGCCCACATCAAGGACAATCTAGCCAAAGGATTCATTTGCCCGTCTGAATCCCCATGTGGGGGCAGCGGTTTTCTTTGTAAAGAAGAAAGAAGGATCTCTTTGCTTAGTTACTGACTACAGAGCACTAAACGCAAGTACAGTAAAGAATAAATACCCACTTCCCCTCATTGAAGACCTATTTGCAAGGCTCTCTGGAGCAAAAATTTTCTCGAAAATTGACCTCACATCTGGTTATAACCAAGTTGAAGTCAAAGAGAAGGACATACCAAAGACCGCGTTCTGCACGCAATTTGGGTTGTTTGAATGTAAAGTAATGAACTTTGGGATGACCAACGCTCCCGCAACGTTTGTCACCATGATGAACCAAGCGCTAAACGGTCTCTCAAACACATTATGTTACCTCAACAACATCATCATATTTTCAAAAACAAAAGAGGAACACCTCACGCATGTCTGCAAGACACTCAATCAACTCGCAAAGCACAAAACTATACGCTAAGCCTAGTAAGTGCCAATTTATGGAAAAGGAACTCCTGTTCTTGGGCCACATTGTCTCTGACAGTGGCATCAAAGCAGACCCAGATAAAATAAAAGCCATAAATAACATGCAACACCCCACCTCTGTGAAACAAGTTAGATGCTTTCTCGGTATGGTAGCTTACCTAAGGAAATACATCAAAGACTGCAGAAAGCTCACTGCACCAATCAATGACCTAACCAAAGGTAATGCCAAAAAGAAATTCATCTGGACTCCAGAATGTGACAAGAATTTCCAACTATTAAAACAAGCTTTGATCAAAGCACCAATCTTGCAATACCCCTAATAACAACAGGTGCTACAAGCTTGAGTCAGACGCTAGTGACACCGCCATTGGCGCAGTCCTACACATCTGCCAGCCAGGGCAGCAAGATTTCCTGCCAGTATGTTACAAAAGCAGAAAACTAACAAACACTGAGCAAAGGTACCCAATACACAATAAAGAATTGCTAGCAATATATCACGCATGCAAGAAATGGAGATGTTATCTTGAAGGACACTTAAACGTCTGAGTGCTAACTGACCACAAATCCTTAATCTATTTCAAAACTCAGAACGCACTTGTGCGGCGCCAAGCCAAATGGATGTCCTTGCTGGAACAGCTTAACCTGGACATCCAATACAAAAAGGGGGCAGAGCTGGTCACAGCTGATGCTCTCTCTAGGCTATGCCAGCCAAGAGAGGATCACCCTGACCACCTGGACCCTGACTGGCCCAACCTATACAACACTGAGTACAAGACAAAAGGAAAGGATCCCTCCACACATCAACTAACCCACGATACGCTAGTAAGGAATGAAAAACATTTCCACATATCAAATGGCATGGTATACCAAATCATCAAAGATAAACACATTCCATACATCCCACTTGCACAAAGAGTTGACACTATACTAAGACACCATTGTCTGCTAGGACACACAAAGGCTAACAACCTATATCTCACACTGAAAGAGATAGTATGGTGGCCCAACCTGAAGCAAGACATAATCAATGTTCTAAAAAAGTGTACAGTATGTGAAAAATACGCCAGCACCAAGGCGCCACAGCCAACAGTTAACCCAGTACCTGACCCTGAACCATTTAAGGTTTGGGGACTGGACGTAGTGGGACCCTTCCCAGAAACCAAAACAAATCAATGTTTCCTAATTGTAGCCATCAACTTTGCTACATGTTGGCCCATCTGCTGGGCAACAAAAGATCACAAGGCGGAAACAATAAATTGATTCATCAATAAAGCAATCATAGCAGACTACAGCACTCCAGACTACATCATAACAGATGGAGAAAAAGAGCTAACAGGCCACATAGTAAACAAAAATCTAAAAACAAAGAACATCAAACACTCCACAACCTCGCCCTACAGGCCACAGGCCAACGGCAGAGTTGAACGCCTTAACGGCAGCCTTATCAGAACCCTGGAGAAAATAATGGATGGCAAAGCCAAAGACACATGGCCGCTATACGTGAAACATGCATTACTAGTATCCTGGGTTTGTACCAATCAAGGGACAGGCTACTCCCTGTTTGAACTAACATACGGGTACAAGCCAGAAATAGTCACCCGCAATAACCAACCATATGCAAAGATCCCCCCAGGGAAACCTCCCACAGTAGAACAGAAACCAGCTCTACAACACATACGCCTCAAAGCCAAACTGGCAGAAATAAAGAGACTCAAAACTCAAAAGGTAACCTCAACAGAGGACCCACTCCCCATCAACTCCCCTGTCTGGGTCCTAGCCAGGAACAGAAAGAAACTAGACTCAGTACACAGGGGACCAGGAAGAATCATCAGATACCGACCAGACAGGAACACCTACCTGGTTAAGTTCCAGGGTGCCAAAGAGCCCATCACCAAAAAGTACCACAGATCTTGCCTCCGCCCTAGCAAAGGAGAACACTTGACCCAGTTGGTGCCCACTAGTAAACAACTCCAGGAACATCAGGCAGCAGCCGTCAAGACAAAGCCCCCTCCTGATGTACCCAAGTAACCCCTTAAGGGAGGGGTGTGTTGAGGGTCTGGATGTACAAGTATTCTGGCTATTGCCATCACACCTAACATCCAGTCATTGCCCAATTTGGTGCCTTTCCAATATACCATTTGACATACCGGAAATGGCAACAAACCAATATCACATGACTGTCCAGGTATCCAACGACTCAAACCCATCCAGCACATGACCAGCCCCTGGGTTTGGTCCAACTAATATCCCTGCCACAGCTAAATCTATATAAGTCTAAAGTATCATCCAATAAAATATACTTCTTCTCTTCCTACTTTTATATTCAAAGCTTCCCCAAAAGGCGCTCCTTATCACTAGCTTATACAACTGGGGTTAAAAAGTACCCAGTTGTTTAGAGGAGATCAAAAAATACATATATGCAAAGTTTCAGACGGTTTCTTATATTTTTTATTTGATTGGGATTTGGCGCTGAACTGTACTTTGGTAAAAGTGGAAACAGTCAATTTGTGATGGTGTGCTCTTTATAGCATAGCCTTGCGTCATATGTAATTACCCCTTATTTCCCCTATCCATTATGTGCATCAAATCTATTGGGTGATATGAAACCCAGTGGAATTTGTAATGGGTACATTTTGCAAAATGGAAATACCCTCATTACTAAATAAAATCAATAGTAAAACATTGTATTATTAAAACCCAAATAGCAAAGTTCATACTATGATAAGGAATAAGGCTAGCATATTAAACGTGGATTTTTGAATGGCTGTATTATAGTGGGTAGTAGATATAAGTGATGCTAATTTAGGTTGATTTATTATATGGAGTCTTAAATTAATACCATACTTTATTCCCAATTAAAAAGGAAAAAGCTTATATTTATCACATGAAAGTATGATTGTATAGACAAACAAAATCAAATAACACACAGCTGTGCCATTTTAATTAAAGCTTAGGCGTTGCAGCAACAACTGAAAATTATCTCAGGTGCCGCGACGCCAACAATTAAAAACCCCAGGCGCCGCGGCGCTGCTTTTCAGTGGGTTGGATTTTGTCTTTACAATTATAAATCTACTACCAATCCAAAATATCTTTTTTTGATTATCCTATTGAGACTAGTGCTTAGAAATATGATTAATAATTAGATTAACATTTTGGGGGCTCAAAAATAGCGCTGCAGCAGCGCTTGATGTAAAAGTAAAGCGGCGCCATGGCATCTAAAATATTTGCAAGGCGGCGCCTGGAGCTTTTTTTGGGTGGTGTGGTGGCGCTTTATGTATGATAGAGACAGTGTGGCAGCGCATGTCATTGGATATTCTGCAGTAATGATCCAAAATCTACTGCCAATTGAATATATATAAATTTTATATTATAAATTTATGACAATGAGGTTGAAGTAATTCTATTCTGTGAGCTCCGTCATGATTGGCATCATTGATTTTATACTGCTAATTTATGGAGTTGGCTGCTGTAATCCTAATCTGTGGGCTCTGCCATATTTGGCATCATTGCTTGGTCAAAATTTCTAACATATCCCCCCATTTGACTAAACACTACTGTCTTTCTTCATCAGATGAATCCCAACACCAACAACAACAGCAACACCAACATGCACCAAGCCTACAACAAAATGATGGCTTCAATGGACAAAGCGGAGCAGCGCACTTTTTGAAAAATGCCGTACTCAGTTCTTATTGCTTTCTTGAATTGACTTTGGGCCAGTGACTCCCAGTTTTGCAAACAGGACTGCAAAACCACTGTGGCGGCCTCTGAGCGTAGTACTGTGCCAAACTCTAGTGCCGGGGATTTCCCTGATGAGGACTCCATGTTTGAGGAGCCTCTTCCTGTCAGCAATGTTCCCCCAGTGGCAATACTTCTGATGCTCAGCACCCCTTTCCTCAACGCCTTCCTTCCACTGGTGCGCCTCCCCCTACCCCATCTGCAATGCTCTGCGCCTGCCGCAACTCCAACAATGTGGTGGTGGACTACCCTGACCTTCTTAGAAAGTTTGGAACTGCCACCACAAGGAAACAATGTACAGCTTTGTACAGGCTCTGCATTCTGACAAAGATGCAATGACCCCAATTTGGGCAGGGGAGTTATACCACAGCCAGTACAATGCCTCCCGTTTAGCCGCTGAGGTACGTCTAGGGCTGCAGTCAGCTACCCTGGCCCCCAGTGAGATTTCCGCACAACATGCTCATACTATTGCTGTCTGCAATGAGTAAATATTGACAAGGTGGCTCAGGTTTGGGCTCTTGAGCTTGCAGCAGATCCCAGCTTCCACCAGAACTTGGACTTTCCCGTCCAAGACAACACCAACTGTTGCTTCTCTGCCACATTCAAGGTGTATCTCCAAGCCATTACCACTGGCAATGCTTCCCTTTACCTTCCTTTGGCTGCCGCAACTTGCAACTTTATGTGATATCCTCCCAAAAGTTGCCAGCCTGGGTACGCTGGTTGTTGCTTGGAGCACAACCACTCCCTGGCTTACCAGCTCTGCGTCCCCCTACCCCTATCATATTCCTACATGGAAGATGCGTTGATGGACTGCTTCACCATAGGTGCTGCATTCTCTGCTTGTGGTGGCTGGGGTTAGTTGGTGCCAGTCAGTCAAATCTGCCTTCCCTTTTGCAACTGGTTGTCAATGTCCCGCAACTCCCAGTTGGCCTGGGCCCAAATGCTGATTATCCTGGTTCACGTGTGCCAGCGCCTGGACGACAATTGTTATACAATCCCCACCCATGAGCGCCCAGTGATTACTATCCAGCCCCCCTGCCAAGCATCCCCGCCCCGCCAACTGTCAGTCCTCTCCTCCTGCCATGTCTTCTTCTCAGCAGTGTGGAGGTGCCTGCAACACAAGGGACTAATCCCACATCACCATCCTTTTATTGCAATAAACTTGCTTTGCCTATCCTCTTTTTTATTGTTTCTATTATTTTTTAGTTCTTATTTTTTATTATATTAAGTTTTTAACTGTTGTAGTTATCTTCTAAATTTAGTGCTTATGGAAATATTGTTGATTGGTGGAGTTTTTATGTTGGGGATTGAAATCTTGCGCCGCTGCGGCACTAAATTTAAAAGTAAGACGCCGCTGTGGCATAAAAGATGTTTGCAAGGCGGCGCAGCGGGGCCCAAGACTATCCCAAGTTGGCACTGCGGCGCTTTTTAATTGTTTAAGGCGGCGCAGCGGCGCTTAAAGCTGGGGAGTTTTGCAGTTGAATTTTCAAAGTTTTGGTAACCTAATTTTGATAACAGACTTTTTATTTTGATTTGAGATAGTGTTTTTGTGGTGCAGTTTTTTGTGATGGTGTATTTTAGGGTGTTTATTAAGTGTTTTTATAATTAAAAAATCTTATTTGGATAACACTCCTTTTATTTTAATTCAAGATAGTGTTTCTGTGATGCGGTTTTTTGAGATGCTGTATTAGAAACCAATATGTAAAAAATAACTAATTAATAATTTTATTAAGTTTTTTTTTAATTTTGCTGATGTAAATCCCACCGCCATCTCAAATTTTTTTTGAGATGGCGTCTTTCAATCTGGCATTTTCAAATTAACTTATTGCACTGGGACAACACAGCCCTACTGAGAATCCAAGCTCCAAGCTGAACAATACCTCTAACCAACAATACCCTCACTTCTGTAAGAGCAACAATTAGCTTGATACTGATCCACATAATTGGTGAACTCCAGTCCCACAAGATCAACATTAACCCTTTACTTCATGCAACATCTTTAAAGGTTACCAAGGTTACCAATAAAAATCACATGAAACTTTTCAACAGACCTTTGCCTTGAAAAGATGGTGCTACTATTTAATGGCAAGGTATGTTCAATCCCACAAAAAATGGGTGCCATACATGGATATCAGAGGTCTATTCTCAAGCAGAAATGTGTTGCAAGCCTTTTAGTGGTATCTTTACTCACTCTATGTACCATATCCAAATCACTTTAGGTACCCTAACTGTTAAGTGCTCTTTTAAAAGAAGCTTTGAGGGGGTGGAATGATGTACATGTGATCTGAACAATCATCTTTATCAGCTAGGTTCATGGTCAGCTTGCTTAAACCAAAATAATTGGTAAATAGATTATGCTTGTGTTAGTATATACTCCTGGGAAGTATAATAAACAAAATAGAGGGGAATATTAAGAAGGGTATGATACTTTATTGGTATGGATATTGGGTATTATATAGTATCACAAGGAGCTGCATACTGCCCATGTACACCATAGGCTTATTCAGGTAATGTCCCATCCAGGACTCAAAAGATTTGATCCCCATATAGGATGAGCAGCTGATAAGAGCACCACCAACTTAATTATTGATCCAGGAATCACTTTTCCAACAGAGAGTAACCGTAGATGTTATAGAAGTCATGCAAAAAGAAACAGACAATAAAGAAACATATAAATAAATACTGAGCTCCAAACTCTAGCAAGCGCCTTGTTGGTGGGCAAGTCAAACAATCTCAGCTTTAGGTTGAGTTTGAAACATTCAAGGGATCTATCCCTTTGAGTATATGAGGAGAGATATAAGGGGATAAGGGTCTGCCCTTGCAGGCAAAGCTGTTGCTGGCATTTTTGGGGTTTGAAGACCCCAAGCACTAACCAAAGGAGATGGAAAGTGTTTAGAGGGCCAAACCAAAGAGAAACACCAGGGTCATTAAGAAGGGGTCCCAGATATTAGAGCAAGCAAAAACAGAGGAGGAAGGGTGACAAGCATGGGAGAGATTAAACCAAATTCTGGACCTTGGAGGAGATTGGGATCCAAGCAGGAAGA
The DNA here is from genome assembly GCA_014839935.2 of Entomophthora muscae. Classification (NCBI taxonomy): domain Eukaryota; kingdom Fungi; phylum Entomophthoromycota; class Entomophthoromycetes; order Entomophthorales; family Entomophthoraceae; genus Entomophthora; species Entomophthora muscae. The sequence goes on from QTSX02001600.1 coordinate 165,489, forward strand.
GCTAAAGGTAAGCTGAAACATTTAAAGCTATCTTTTTATATCTGAATTGAAGTTCAAGATTGAGGGGACCAGCTTCTATTAAGCTTCCTGACTCAAATATCAAAGAACCTGCTCTTAACTAAACAGATCAATTTGAAAATTAAGCTTTATGATTAACCCTTGGAGAGTAAAATACGGTGTTGCATAGCAATGTGGATTGATCAAGAAGATCAACAATAATAAAACCTCAATTCAATAGTACCCATATAAACCTACAACCTTGACCCCCTAGCAAATCTTTTAAGTATGTTCCTGAGCTCCCATCAGTTTCCTCCAATTTGGCCTTCTGGGGCAGGCATCCCTTGATACCAGACCTCTTTCCTTACTCACTCAAGCATTTAAATTGGGCTTTCAAGTGCAAAGTAATCAAGGTCACTTCTTGGATCCCTCTAAGACATTCTGTTCAACCGCAACTCCTCTATACAGCCACCCCAACCATAGCTATAGGCCATATACGCTTGCCCAGCAGCAGTAAGACCTCCTTAAAGCTACCCATAAGTTATGGGCCAAGAAACTTCCATCATCTTTTGGGAGGAACCCCCTAATTGTATCCCCACCTCCAGCGGTATCAGGATTTCAATTCCAACTAGGAAAATTGATCCCAGGCCAACACTAACTGTATTATAAACCCATTTGGTCTAAGGATACTCATACCCCTTGTTATAATCATCTCAAGGCACCAATTTTGTCCTTTCCAAGCACTAACAAGGAGCAACTTACTCCCATTCCAAGGCATAAAGGACTTTCTTGACCACCAAGGCTGAGAAAAATAACAAAGAACATCCACTTACCTCTCTTGGGAAGCCCATCTTTATTTGGCAAATCCTAGCCCTTGCTCGCAATACAGCGCTTGATGCGGTACATCCCAGGATGAAAAGTTGCAAATTTTTTAGTCTTATCTGGTTCTAGTCCCTTGATTGCTGATAAGGTGGCCCAGGATGGGTACCTCTTTCTGTTAGAACATTCCTTTTGATGGTCAGCTACCAATCAACTACCGGTGAGAGTCTGTCTTGCTATTTCAAGGCCAATACTAAGCTGGGCTTTTGATGGGCTTTAGAAAATGATGCTTTCCAGATACATGAGGGCATGCTGGCTAATGCTTTCATCAAACGCTTTTTTCAGGTACATGACAGAAGTGGAGGGCATATTTGCCATGCCAAAGTTAAGCATCACATGCTCAAAAGATTGTATTTGGTTCCAAAGGCGGGTTTGGGACTATCCACTCCCTTGGACCTTATTTGGTTGCATCCTTCAGACAAGCCTATATTAGAGAAGTATTCTTTGACAACCAGTACGTCAAAAGACTTGTTGGATAGAGACATGTGGTAGTGATCCTTTATAGTGACTGTATTTAGCCCTCAGTAGTCTGTTGCTATCCTGAGAGAACCAGTCTTTTTTGTCAAAAAGAGAACTGTGGCGCCATATAGGATCTGATTAATCTCTTGTCTAGTGCTTCTTTCATATGTCTTTGCAGTGTATTGTCTTTGTTGTGGGTCAGCTTATAGATTATTTGAGCCTTGGGCATTTTCCTTGAGCTAGATGAAATGTTTGATATTCCTATTATGCAGTAACCCTTAAATTGTCTCCTGAAAGACCTCTGAATACTGTTTGACTATTGGATGGAACGCATCTTATCCTTTACTTCTGGTTTCTGCCACATTCAAAGTTCACTGCTTTGTAGTTTTGGTTATCCCATTAATCTTGTTGAGATTCTCCTGCTTCTCCTGTGTCTCTGTGACCCTTACAAATATGTAGTCACTTAGAAATTTTTTCACTGAACTGGGGTGAATGTGGTGATGTACTCCTCTCACTCTACTGTAAGGGTTGACGTTGCCCAGACTGCATTAGGATTGCTCTTTCTTAGTCAACTCAGCCCTAAAGCTAGGCTGTAATAGATGAGGCTTAGTATAGACGCCCTTGGTGTGCTGTTGACTTTTCCTAACTGTATTCTGAAGAGGTTGGCTTCCTCATGTATGGTCAGCAAGCAATCATCAACAAGTTCTACCCTTTTGATACTACCAGTTATGATTTAAATCTTCATGGTCTTGACTAGACTCTTGCTCACCAGGGTACAGCAAGATCCTGACTCTAGGAGGTCAACCCCTTTGTAAGCAAAAATAGAAAGAATAGGACATAGTTTTATTTCTGTAGTTGGCCGTGACAAAGAGCAGGGTAAAGTTCCTGCCCCCTTGGCACTTGGCAGGGAATCCCATCCCTGGCGCACAAAAATTTCCCTGGGAAGCCCAATTTGCCCCTCACCAAGTTGGAGGATTTATCTTGCAAAGTGAAGTAAAGGTATGTCCTAGCATACCCTTAAAGTTCTTCTATCACCCCCACTGTGTTAGTCTCACCCTGGGTTGAAACTATATCAAAACTGAAGGCATTAAACCTTGAGTTAAAGTCCCTATTGAAAGCTCCCCATGATAGCCAGTCAAAATAAGATATATCAATGCCCTATCCAAACCCTCACTGATAAGGGTGATATCATTAGGTCTATTAATAGATCACTGTGTTATTTGGCTAAAATCTTGGGGAATGCAAAAGTTTTCAGACTTTAGATTCTTGAGGGAAATATTTTGCAAATAGTCAATCAGCAGTCAATGTCACACATTTTCCTCAGGTATGTCCCTTAAGGGTGAGCAGGGAGATCTAATATCCTTAATTACTCATTTTCTTAATAAAGCTTATTGCAACTAAGGTTACCTCCCCATCTGCCAATGTATATCATGATACACAGGGGGCGCTCATAGAGGCACTTCATAACATATCTAGCTGCATGGATCATCCTGTGGCTGATGTTAAGTTACAGAAAATATCACCCAAATAGGAGCGCTGCCAATTTAATGCGCTGGGCCCTTGCCTAAGATATTCTTAACCCAAACCCTATTCAGAACCTGACACAGTGTCACTCCATGATGGACTTTTGGCTTCCCAGTATAGTATAGTAATCATGCTGTCCCCAAATAAACATCATATTATTCCTATTGTTGTCCTTTTTGTTGGACTGTTGTCTTCCCCAATCTAAATACTGAACTAGAATTTGTTCAGTTTCAACAAGCTTGAAGTTTTAGTTTCTGATTATTCACTTTAACTTCCTATCAAAGCTTTTAATTATTTCTGGTTGTATATAGTTGTTTTTAAGGCTATAAGGTTATATAGAGTCTTAAATATTAAAATTCTTATAAAAATAGTTAGTAACCCTAGTTTTGGGCTTACTTTCATGGTTAATTTAACCATTTTCTTTCAAAAACAGGGATAATAATCAAAAGCAGGATTCAACCCCAGTCCTGCTCTTTTCTGCATCATGGTTCTATTTTGGGTCTGCCCCCAAACTCCCTGTTGCTGTTTTCAACTGCAAAGTCAACTACTGTGTTCTCCTGACTGCTATATGTTCTCTGAATCATTCCAGCACCCCCTGTTGGCTGTTTCTTAGTGTTCCAGCTTCTAAACCCACCAATTCTTACATCAAACTTTTCAGAGAATTTTCTATGCTTGTACCTCTATCTTTTTTGTACCCCATAGATGCATAACCTTTTTCTGGTTATAAACCAGTCTGGTTTCTTTTTCTCTGCCCCCAGAAAGACACTCTCATTGCCTCCTTCTGGTTGCAGACTTTGTCCTGTGTGCTTTCATTAAGATGGCCTCTTTCTTACCCAGTCTCCTACCAATGCATTCCTGTCCCAAAATTCAGAGCACCTTGCCCTTCCCTTCTCTTTTTCAAGCATCCAACACCCAATCAATTAAGCCTACTGAACTCATCTCTTCTAGAATCCCAAGTGAAAGTGCATTTCTGCCTCCTGCTTCAAGCTGTTATAATACAGAAGAGCTCCCAGTCAACACATCACACTCTCTCTGGCTGGGAACTGGGACACTTATGTCTGCCTTTAATAGGTACTTTTCATACTTTATGTGATCTTGTTTGCTTGGTTGTCCTCTCATATTTTCCATTATGACTCACCTCTGGATTGCATTCTGGTGATACTCTCCCCCAGGGTGGGAACTGGCTCCTTGAGATTATTATTTCTTTCTTACAATCAGAGGGGTTCCAGAGGGCACTTTTCACATTATGATCTCATCAACTTTGCATGGATGGAATTTGAGTGCTACTGGTTGCAAGTTATTGTGGTAGCTAGAGTCCCTGGCTCACCTATTGGGTAAATTGACATTTCCCATCTCTTCAACCTACTGTGCTATTCTGCTTCAAAATTTGGCTCTGTTGACTTGTGCAGCAGACTCTATGGCTTGGAAAAATCATAATATTTGTTAGCAGGGTGTGCCTGTCCAGGCTGGGAGGTACAAGCAGGCCTTTTCTCAGTCTTCCCAATGTATTTGGATTAGGTTTAGTCATGAAGTGAATCTACAGTTGCTACAGCCATCTCAGCTTTTCTATAAGTGCCATCTAGTTTCACATAGTTTCTCATGATCATGTGCTCTTAAACATAAATTTTAGATCATCCCATAAGGCTATAATAGTGGCGGGACTATTGAACATCATCTCTGGGGGTGCTTAGTAGCAAAGCTTTTCCCATGCAAGGATGTGTTCTTTTTATAGTGCCTGTCTGATTAAGTTTGCACATCTTGAGGGAAATGAAGAATTCAGATATTTTTTTGAAAAAAAAATTGGCAATAAAGGCTTATTGAAAAATATATTGAGCTCTGTTCTTGGTGGGTGTGTCTTTTTGCCACTCTACCAACTGGATGGCAGTGTCTTCTGTGAGGCAAATGGCAACCTCTGAAATCCAGGATTTTTAGGAGCCCTGCATTTTTTATGATTTATTAAGAGCTGCTCTAAGCCAGGTGTTGATATTCTCAGTTCAGGATCCTGTTAAAAACCTAAATTAGTGGAGCTAAGGCAGGCTGCAATGTGGGTTGGCATGATGTTTAGATCAGATCTGGGAGTTGGCATAGACAGTCCTCCTGACAAAAAGATGGTTGTGAATTGGGCTGTATAAATTAGTGGTCTATTCTAGAGGTTTAAGCTGTCTGGTAATAGGGTTCTCATAGTGTAGGGGTAACATTTGCTGAGGAGGGTACCAATTAGTTGTTGGTGGTGTGGTTCTTGTGCACAAGTGTAGCAGTGAGTTTTATTTAAGTTGGTAGGATGAGGATTGTCTGTCTGTTCTACTACTGTTGTAAATGTGATTTAGGCTTCAGTTATCAAAAGGAAAAATAAAGAAATAATTAATTCAATGTATACTTATTGAGAGAGAATATAAAGGCTTTGTACCCTGAGATAAGCCATCAGGGAATGCCTTGTGAAAGGGGGTTTCTCAAGGTTGATCATTGATAGCATTTGACTTATCTTATTTGATCAGTATAGGTGGATTTCCAGCTGTGGTAATAGGATTGGGACAGTCACAGCAACTTTGTGATCACATAATCACAAAACTTTTTTAATATGGCTTTATATTAGGTCACAAAACAATCTGGATATATTTGTGCCGCAACTTTTGGTTTAGGTCACAATCTGTGCCTCACTTTGTTATATAGGTTGCAAAATATAAAATTAAGGCAGTTTCTAAGGATGAAACAGATCATTTCATTTTGTAATAGTCAAAGGATTTAAAATTAAAACAGTTTTAGTTATTGGATTTTATTTTCAACTACAATTTATTACAGCTTTATCTGACATTATCTCACAATGATAGTCTTGATTGAACCATAGTTTGGTTTAGCTAATTATAGTAAACCACTAATTAAATAAATGAATAAATATCTATTTCAGTCAAAAGAAATATTTCATACTGATGGTTAGACAAAAACCAAATTATGACAATTTTGGTACCAATCCTTACTCTATGTGGTAATAGATTAGGCTACAACTTGGTGGCAAATATATATAGTAGCCCAAATTGGACAACAGGTTGAGTTGAGCAGGAGTATGATTCCTATCCAACCTTTTATGAATTTGGCTTATTGCAACATTGAATTTCTATATTATTTTCCTTGAAAATAAATAAATTTGAAATACACAAGTCAATTTCTTTTACTTAAAATAATATTCATGAGTCTAATTTGAATTACATTTCTTTAATTAGACCAAGCCTGTTTTCTTTAGTCTTTCACCCCTTATCAAAGAGTTTAAACATACAATCATATAAAAGTATGTTAAACAAGTAAGTGCTCTCTTTTGATTTAAATCTACATATTCTGTAGTTGATTAATTTATACAGATAAGCCTAGTTTTTAATGTTGCAAGGGTTAAGCCACTATTAAAAAATCATACAATTGAATGTAAATTTATCAAATTAAATATTACCTATACAGTAGTTTTAAAAGCTATGGCAACAACCAAAAATACCTCAGATTTAAACAAAATGGTTTCAGATTTTAACAAAATCCAAGTTGCGCAAGATTAAGGAGTCAATTAATTCAAATATTTTTGGTTAATAAATGAACTTTCAAACCAAAAACAAAATTTCACTAGCCCATTATACAAAATTATATCAAACATCAAGTGGTGTAGTGCAAACCACAAACAAAACAGACTGTCATATCAAGTGAAATGGATGGATGCTGTTCTGGAATATATTATAATCCAATCAGGATTCATATGAGGCACCAACAGAAGGACTAAAATGAAACAAAATTGGAGCAATCTAGAAGTAAGATTCCACAAGCACAAAACAAAATGAAGTCACACAGGATGTGTAGTATGAGCAGCCTAAAATAGAAAACTATCAATTTAACAGCCAATAACAGATATCTAATTTAGAAACATATGCATTTTATTCATTTTCATGGCTCCTGATTTGTATAAAATGGTTTTGAGAACCTTCCAAATATGGGCTTGAGATTAAAATAAAAAAATCATTAAATTTTAAGCTTCTACTTTTAGTGATTTTATCCTAGGTTTTTTACAATGGTTTTTAACAACAACATTTTTGACAGCACCATCAGCCAAGCCAGCTTCAATGGAGGCAAGGCTCAGGGCGTGGTGGCACCTGTTTATACCCAAGCCTTTGAGGCAGGTAATGAGGAAGCCAACCTGTACTTGACCCCTGACTCGTATGGCTTTGACTTGTTCAGTAGTCACTTAGTGTCTAGCTCTGCCCCTGCTCCCATACCTGCCCTCACACAAGCTGCCCACCAACTAACCAATCAGGATGGCAACCTCAATCCAGAACAACTTCCTGCCACCACCCAACATGTCCCCCCTCTCAGCCAATCAGGCTTCAGCTCCCGCAGCCCAGCGTCCCAAGCAATAAATCATCATTGCTCAAATTCTTCAGGAAATTGTGGCACTGAATCTGCAGGGTCTGTCCTGGGAATAGATTGCTGACCAATTGAAGTTTACCCGGGCCACCATAATGCAGGAGTTCAACAACCTAATGAACAAGGGGAATCTGATTGGGATAGCCAAAAAGCCCAAGAAGACCCCTGAGTCCCAAATCACAGAGGCCTACCCAATCATACTTGACCTCCTCCAGTGGGACCCCAAGCTTCCCTTGACCCAGGTCTGCAAACAACTTGCACACCACAACATATGGGTTTCTGAGCGCATGGTGCAGCTCTGGATGCACGGAAAGGTGGCTTTGATACAGATTCTTACCAATGTTGCTGGCAACTAATGGGATGGTGCTGAGGATTTCCTGTATGATCAGGCCATTGAATCAACCCTGGTCCAATGCTTGACAAGTCTATCAGATAATGTCATATTTGTTTTGTATTATAAGCTATCAATAGCTTTTGACAATTTTGGCGCGCAAGGAAGAGCTGCCACCCAAAAAGGGAGGAAGAAGGTCAAGAAGGGGACGTTCATTGGTGAATTTCTGGCTGTTTCAGCCAAGGGGGTTTGTCTACTATTAGAGAAACCCAGATTTCACCAATGGCTACAAATACAGCCACATCCTTGGTGGATTACTTGACTCCTGGGATGGCTCAAATTCCAAGCACCAGGTTTTCTTGAGCCACCAGATGGGAGGGTAGCTCCACTGCCCTTGAGGCCATCCAGGAACGCGGGCACCAGGCCTCAGTCTACCCTGCCAGTCACACAGACATCCATCTGGCTGATGGTGTGTTCTTTAATATTGGAGATACACTCCAGAAGCGCTTCCCTCAGGCTTTCAATGACCTCTATCTTGGGGTCCTTGACCACAATTCTCTCTTTGGTCACCAAATGGTGGCTGACTTGTTTGCCCAAATTGTCTTCCATGTGAACATGGTCAACCAATCACGTAAGAATAAGCGCCTCCCACCCTGTGCTATTGCCACCTATCAACCAATCCAGCCAATGACAGACAAGGAATACCAACAACAGTATATGGCGGCCATCACGCAAAATCCTCCTACCCCTACCCCCGCCACCACCATCCCCCATCTTCCAGACCCACCCACCCACTCAATCCCAGACCCCCCAGGCCAGCACTGCCTCTACGTCCTCCTTCCCGCGCTATTCTGCCTACTAGGAATCACTCTTCCCTGCCCCAATAAACCCCCTGTTGCCAAACATTTTCTATTTATATTATCTTTATTTTGAATTTCAATTGTTCATGTTCTATTTGTTTATAGTTGGTTTTATTCTTTATGTTCAGCTTATTTCTATAAAATCATATATTTATTATGCCATGTATCTAGATCCAGAACACAGTTATTTTTAGTACCCAAACACTGCCCTTGTGAAAATATTAACAACAATTTGGTGATCAGCTAAATTTGAATTAGAAAATTATAGAATAATTGTGTTTATATAAAGTTGTTACTGATCTGAATTCAAAACCTTAATGATAAACTTTAAGCCAATCAGGAGCCAAGTGATAAAGTGATTGTTGTGACATAAAGGGTCATTCAATAATTTTTTGGTGCATGTGTGCTAATTAATATGATTGGCTGGATGTTTTGTTATTGTGTGTCATTCTGCTTTGGCGAGTTATTGATAGACTAGTGCTAACCCAGCAGCTGATTGGGCACTAGTCCATCAACAACTTGCCACAGCAGCAATGACACACAATGGCAAAACAACCAGCCAATCATATTAATTATCACACATGCACCAAAAAATTATTAAATGACCCTTTTATGTCACAATAATCACTTTATCACTTGGCTCCTGATTGGCTTAAAGTTTATCATTAAGGTTTTGAATTCAGATCAGTAACAACTTTATATAAACACAATTATTCTATAATTTTCTAATTCAAATTTAGCTGATCACCAAATTGTTGTTAATATTTTCACAAGGGGCTGTGCAAAGTGCCAAAAATACTATGGCAATTAAGGAAACAATGTCAACACAAAGCAAACACCACATATTGAGATAAGTGTAAAACATATACACAGTGAGTAAAAAAAAATGAGATATTGTAGTAAATGGGAAACAAACAAGGATAAACAAAGAGGCAAAAATATCAAAATAATACAGAATTTATTGGGGCAAAAGCTATAAAAACATATTAAAAGGTTAGTAAAAATCAATGAGAGAATTGAAGAAACTTCTAAAAGACCTTGACTCTGCAATTGCAGAGATCAAAGAAATTTACCGCAAGGTCAATGCAAAGGTGAAGTCTGCCGTCCTCAAAGGCAAGATAATTGGCAAGGTGTTGGCCAAGGCGCTTATGGCCAAAATAACTGACACCCCCAAGAAGACA